>CM061147.1:28293902-28346402 GCA_030710495.1 Labroides dimidiatus | reverse complement strand
CTGGATGGATGGCTGGATGGATGGATGGATGGATGGATGGATGGATGGATGGAAGGATGGATGGATGGATGGACAAATGTAAGGATGGATGGACAAATATAAGGATGGATGTTAGGATGGATGGATAAACAAATGTTAAGATGGATGGATGGATGGATGGATGGATGGATGGATGGATGGATGGATGGATGGATGGATGGATGGATGGATGGATGGATGGAGGAACAAATGTTAAGATGGATGGATGGATGGATGGACAAATGTTAAGATGGATGGATGGATGGATGTTAGGATGGATAACATATAATGAATAATGTAGACTGTGGACAGTCAGCCTACGTTTCTATGGCAACTTAAACACTCCGATGGCCCCTACAGCTGTTATTACTGATCAGTGAACAGATGCATGAATAGATGGACTGAGGGGTGGAACTGAAGGATCAATGGACTGTACACCTGTGGTTACCATAGTAACATGTTGGTGAGGTTCACCTGACTGTGGTCTATGGGTCCAGTAATATAGAGTAATTTAAATAAAGTAGTAATAAGACAGTAATGATGTTTTATAGGGTTTAACATTCTTAATTTACAGAACAAGAAATCTGAAGGTTTCTTTTGATATTTATTGATTAATCAGAATATTCTTCTGTTGGATTTATCAATCACAATGTTCACTTGTTTTTCCTTAGTTATTGCTAAGTGATGCATTGTTTTACCACTGTTACAAGATTTTAACCTTTTTTAATCACATTACATTATTTAATCACTACATACAATAAGTCTTTCATTTCACACATTGTAAAATCAAAATGCAGTATAATAAAAAAAGTCTCTGCTGAAGACGGAGAGGGGAGTGTTGGGTCACTGCTGGTACATTTTCATCGGCACTCTTCACTCTTCAAAAACAGAAAAAAAAGAAAGAAAGAAAGAAAGCAGCCAGATCGATATGTTGACAAAGAGAGATCAGACATGCCTTGCCTCAAAGGCTTCCCAGGTACAGCTCAGCTAAAGATCCTATCAAAATAAGAGCACCAAAGAGTGAGGATATGGAGAAGCACGTGTGGCAGATGCTCCCTGTGTCAGTAAACACTCCATCTCATCTGCAGTCAGCACAGACACTTGTCTGCCTGCGCTGTCTGGCTGGCTGTCTCACAAACACACACAAAGACGCACACACTTCTTGAACTGAAGGTGAGGATCCTTAGAGGTAGCCTCAGTCATCGCCACAAAGACACATACTCTATCAAAGTACAAACTCAGCACTACGCTTTTATAAGGAAGCAAATTAAAACACAAGCTCCGACTAGAACTGACAGAAAACATTCTTTTAACCTAATAGTTCCTTTTTCTCTGCAGAAATGTGCTTTCACTGTTCTAAACCAGCAGGTAACACTCTGAGATGGTGAGGTTGAAGGGTTTGCACCTGTTCACCTCCTTCCTGCTGACAACGTCTGCAGAGAGAGGGAGAGCAGAGGAGAGGGGAGGCAGGATGGCGGTGGAGGAGATTCAGCCCAGCCTGACTCATCTGCTCGCTGCTGCATTGACGAGAAAAAACTCCCGTCAGGTGATGTAAGAGCCACGAGAAAGAAAGGGAGATAGAAATAGAGGTGGAAGAACTGACAGAACTTAGGAGGAGGGGAAGGAAGAGGAGGAGGAGGAACAAACAAAACCCAGCGAGAAGCAGACAGTCGTGGGGGTTTTAAAATGTGCACCGGCACGCCACACTGCGGCTCTGGTGTCCACACTGGAGCTGAGCTGCTGATTCTCAGCCTCCTGCATCCCCCTTTTTTTCCTTCCCCTCCCTCCAGCCACCCTCGCAGCCCTTCTGTCTGCAGCGACTCCAGAGAGAGACGCATGGAGAAAAAGACAAAGACACAGCCTGCTCTCTGCTTCTTTAGGTGGTTGGAAAACTCACACAGGCGGCGGAGGGCAGCACCAGCTGTGAACCGAGACGGACAGAGCCAAGAACAGGCAGCGGGTGGGGGGCTCGAGCTGGAGCTGCTCAGGTCAGACAAGGTCAGCTGGAGAGGAAAACTGAGGCCACAAAGGAGGAGAAAGTTATCCAAACATGTCTCAGATCAGGAGGTCGAACAGTTTTCTTTTCTGTATTGTCTTCTTCCCACAACAGAAACATGAAAGGACCTGAGGTGTGCCTTTTGTAAACAGCGGGGGGCAATGATCAAGAAGTCAGCGACACACAGCCAGAGTTTTCCCACAGACGATGTGAGGGTGGAATCTCTAAACTTTTACTTTACTGCCTAATCTAGAGTTTTCGGCAACGGATAGAAATGAATGAAGAGGGAGCAATTTTATAGATGAAGGTGATAAAACGACAGTTAAGACTGTAAGGGATGATCCTCTAATCGTCCATACAGGTCAGGGAAGGAGGATCCCTCACTTTTAAAATTCTTGCATGGAGGAATAAAGAACTGATCTGTCAGCAGAGTTATTTCAGGTCAGCGAAAGGTGTTAGCCACCTGCAGCAGTCTCCATGTCTTTCAAACAGTTCTGACATCAACACTGCTTCACAAATTTCACAAATTTCCCATTACATCTCCAACAAAGAGATTTTATGGCACCTTAGGCCCCGTTTATACGACAACGGTTTTAGGATGAAACACAAAAGTATGGTTGCCGTTCGGCCTCTTGTTTACACAACAACGCCGTTTTGGCTGACCCAAATTGCAACTTTTTATCAAACGCCCTCCAGAGCTGAATTTTTCTGACATGCTGCAGCCTCCAAGTCAGAGTTTTCAGTGAAAACGCTGATGTCACTCTCCGTTTTGCGCGTCCTGTTTTAATTGTCATGCACGAAATGGACAACAACAGTTCAATGGTAGACTAGCGTGTTGTGCTTGTGCTGCTAAATCTGCTGACTGCCTTTTAACAAAATGTGCATCTGTTGCTCCACTTCTGCACTCAGATAAGACACATTCAATATATCCACCTTTTTCCTGACTACCCATGGTTCATCACGATTAACGGTTTTGCTCGTTCGGTTGAATGTTTTGTTGAATGTCGCCATGGAGAACAAAAAGCTGACGATGTTAGCCCAGCTGTCATACTCACTCTAATAACCAGCTTTTAAAAGCAAGAAAACGACAAAATGAACAAAATTTGAAGTGAAGTCATGATGTTTTTAAAAAAAAAGTTCACACCAAGCTCTGCCTAGCATTAATGATTTCACGTGAGTTGTTTTGAGCTAGCTTGCCGGCAGCAGCAACCGGAAGTCAAGAACCGCCGGCGGAAGTCAACACCCATAGGCTTCTGAAGAAACAGGCGGATACGCCTGATGAGCAGCCCACCTTTTTTTTAGTGGCAGACTACCAAAAGACTCTACAGTTATGTCGCCACCTACAGGCCTGTCATGCATACTACAGCGTTTTCAGTCCATCAGCGTTTCCATGTAAACACTGATTTTTTTCCTCTGCGTTTTTTGCATTTTTGAGTGAAACGCTGTGAAGCGTTGTCATATAAATAAGGCCTTAAAGAGCTGATTGACCTCATCCACGTCCAGACCGAGCATGTAGAGAGGCATGGTACATCTGGATCTTAATCTATGTGTGCAAAAACACATAATCTGCACACACTCCTGATACTACTCGTATCTGCAGGGCTCCTGAAGAGGGTCTGTCCACTGCCTCTGGAACACATAACTCTGGACATATAAAATTGTTCAACTGAGCAACTTTGCATAATTTAATCTTAAAGCGAGACATGCTGTCAAACTCATTGAAATTCTGCTTCCAAAAATCTGTATAGATTTAAAATAGAAGTCAGAGAAATGGGTTCCCTTTAAACTGTCGCTCTCTAAACTTTCTCTAACTTAACTTTTCAGACTCTTCAGGAATAAAGGTTAAATACCCTTCAAGATATGGAAACCCTGGATTGAATGGAACCTGCATCTCTTCATGCCTTCCTTTTTTGTAGCTTTATTTTCCTCTCCTTGGGATTCATGTCTAATTTCAATCTACTCTAAATCTTTGTTCTGTCTGTCTGTCTGTCTGTCTTCTTTAACCCTGTAAAGCCAGACCCATCAAATAAATAGCAAAAAAAAAAATTCCTTTTTTTTTGTATGGAACTGAGATGTTTATTTACGGTGCAGAAATAGAGCCAAGTTGAAAAAAATAATAATTAAAAAAAAATGTAAATTTATGAGAATAAAGTCAGAAATTTACAAGACTTACAACTTTATTCTCTTATTTATTTATTTATTATTATTCTAGATGAGATGAGATGAGATGAGATGAGATGAGATGAGATGAGATGAGATGAGTTGAAATGAGATGAGATGAGATGTGATGTGATGTGATGTGATGTGATGTGATGAGATGGAGTTCTTTGAAACTCATTTATCAAATATGATACATTTGGCAATAAAGGGTTAATGTTTGAATGTTCATGTTTGAGAATAAAAGAAAAAAGAACAACAAAGAATTGTCATCATTAGCATCATTCAGTCTGTTTGTGATTAGAATAAAAAAATGATGAATTTAATGATGAAGATTTCAGCGCTCTCCAACAACAGAGTGAGATCCTTTTGCTTTGTTTTCAGCATTTCAAAGAAGGGAAAATAAAAAGAAAAACTGAAAGTTTGAGACAGTTTCATGTAATTTTTTTATCCCCCACCAGGGAAATTTTTTATAACTGGACGATAAAACAAGGAAATCAAGTTACATTACCTCGCCTCGTCCAGACACTTTGAACATGAAGTGAAAGGGTTAAAATAGGATGTGGGAAAACACCGTGAGGGTTTCAGCTGCCGCTTCATTTCTCCTGATACTTTTTTTTTTGTTTTTCCCTTCTTGGCCACAACTATTGGTTTCTTTTCTTCTTCTTCCTTTATTAATTGGTTTTTTTTTTGTTGAAAAGTTCGATCACAGTGCACGATGTACGCACAAAAAAGTTTTCTTTCAAGGTTAAAAAAAAAATGGAGGGAATGTTCTGGAAGGGTTACTGGAGTTCAAGCAAAAAGTTTTAAGGCAGTTTTTGATCCTTTGTTCCTGGAAGAGAAGCTCCATGCAAAGAAAGCTTTGATAATAAAATTTTGGTGGTTTCAACTTGTGACCCTGAGATTTCTAGAAACTGTCTTTTTTTTTTAGAAGCTTACAAAAATGAGCAAACGGATATGACAGTGAGAAACATTTCCTGCTTTTGTTACTCAAAGAGGGAAGAAATGTTGACGCACTTTAATCCAGCAACAGTGAGTGACGCTGTTTTATTGAAGGAACAGGAACAGAAACAGAAACATTTCTGATTCTCTAGTTTTTTTATATTTCGACACTTCTTTAATGTAGAAGAGCGAGCCCTGCCAACGTACAGTCTGGCCACACTGTCTTCACGTAAAGAATCAACAAGGGGACTGTTAAGCATAAAGGCTAATGATGTGGATGTATTGAACCATTTCTGATCGATTCCTAACAGTAACCAGTTATTAATACACATCTCTTGTCAGGAGTGGCGTAATAGTAGGTTTAGGTACAACCGGGAGCCTCTGAAGGCTCCTACACCTTGACGTTTGTGGGACTTCAGGGACACCAACACTAACTTCATGACATTTTAGCAGCTGCTCTCATAATCCCATGAATTTGTCTGGCGGAAACTTTCCTCATTATGCCTTTATCTGCATGAACCCGTCTGTGCTCTGAATAAGCCACAAATTTCTTCACAGTACGATGATTACGCTTAAGTTTTCATAAAATATTGAATGTTTTCATGCCTTGTCCAAGGCATTGCACTATCAGACAGCATCTCTTTTCTTTCCCATATTCCTTGAAAGTCGTGGCTCTCTTAATAATGTGGAACGTCCTTCTTAAGTAGTTTTCCTTTAATTGGGCTCACAAGTGTCTGAGATTGGCATTGAGTCTTAAGGCTCTTCGGATCACTGATGTCATTCATGAGTTCGCTTAAAAATCAAAAAAACAAATGTTTATGACAACATCTCTCTGAAATCTTTGTATGCTGAGAGGAATGTCACATGCTGCCACACGGCCCAACAAACGAGCTCATCACCAAAACAAATAAAGCCGCCATGTGAGAGCAGTTGGTGAAACTGGTCCAAGAAAATACAAGACAGCGGTGTAAACAAACGTTCAGAAAAACGACGACTGTTAGCAGGCGGGTTCACGGTGGAAGTGTTCGTGAAATTCTCCAACAAGGTTCAGTGAAGGTTTTTGGTTGTTCGGGAGATTATGACGTCAAAGATAAGTTAGCTGGCAAGGTGCAAGAGAGATATTTTCATTTCATCTGCAAGATTTGAGCCTGAGCTTCAAAAGGAGGCGAACTAAGCAGGAGGAACCCATGACCACAGATAATTTTTAACCCTCGGGATCCCAAACAGTTTCTGGTCGTGTTTTGCTTCCGTCACGTTTTTATTCACTGTGGTCTCATTTTTTTCTCAGCAAAGTGAAGTCCTGCACCTCTATAGATTCAGGACAACCACGGCTATAGACTGATGTAACTCAACTGTGTCTTCATGCAGTGTAACAAAATTTGAAAACCGAATTTCTCTGATTTTCTCCTTTTAAAAGTTGGAAAAAGTAAGAATTAGTGTATACAACACATTTTCAGGTAGCCTCACGTCTAAGGAACACAGGAAAAAAAAATTCATTGTGGCCTCATTTTTCACTGCAGTATGAAGTCCTGCTCCTCTGTGGGTTCAGGATAACTCAACAACGTCTCCTGAGCAGTATAACATCATCAGAATGAAATAATTCTCACAACATTATTACAAGCTGTTTACTCTTTATAAACTATTTACAGTCAGTACTGTCACTACTGTTTACACAGTTTACAGTCTACACTGCAGGGGCATCATGTCGATCTGCAAAGAAGTGTCTGTCGATAAGACAGAGTGATCTGAGCACAAATTTTATGCCTGCGAGACAACACCATGGGGAGCAAAATTCATAGAATTTTTGAAGCGTGAATCCACGATGTACGTCGATCATTCAGGGCTTGCCGAAAGCGGTAAAAAACATAGAATTCCTGTTTTTTACAGAATTTAGCTTCATTTTCTGCAAACTTTCAAAAAGACAAAAGTATCAAAGCAAAGTTGATGAAATTCTCTCGTATTCTCTGACCTGTATAAACATGTTGCCAACATCACTTGTGATACATTCAGGTGCCTTCAGAAACTCGAGAATCTGACGATTATCCTATTTTTTTGTTTGTTTTTTTTTCCAATTTTTGGATTGGAAAAAAGGTTTGTGAATGCCAGTTATTTAAAAATCAGTGGTACAGTATTTTGATCCCACTGGTGGGACTGGGATCCTGAGGGTTAACAGTCATAATAATGCAAAGAGTGAGACAACAACCCCTTCAGCCTCAGCTGTAGGTCTCTAAAGAGCGAATTAACAAGTGGCGACCGCGGTAAATCCTCCACCTACTATTTATAGGCAGGTTTGCCTTGTCCTTCAGGTCATGTTAGCATGCTAACTGTAGCCTGAGCTCATTACATGTACACACAGATTTGCATTCATGTCCAATGTTTTTGATAAATGTAGCGACTATTTAATCTAAATCCAGAATTAGTTTAATACATAAAAACAACAACTACAGTCTGAATTTCAAGCTTACTGCGTTTTGCCCGCTGCATGAAGTTATCTAACAAGAAGCAAAGTCTCAAACTAAGCAACAATGCAAACAGGAGCAAAACGATAGCAATAAAAGTTAGTCCATATTGAGGTAATACTACACACATAACAGCTCCTCAAACTCCAACCGAACGTCCTCTTCTGACAGTACCTACAAAGATCCCACAAACTCAGCTTCTTTCCTTTCTCTATGAGAAAGTCTCTTTTTTTATAATTATTTCCTCAAGCTATATCCTTAAGACAAACTGACAGCAAGAATCAGTCAGAGCGCACACAAGCACCTATCGTCGGTCATGTGCCTCGCTGAGCACAAGCGAGCCAACTCATACGCAATCAGATCCAAGTAACACACCGTGAACTGTGTCAAATCATTGTTCATAGCGACAATCATATCATTCATAGTGATTCTAAGATGCATGAAGGTAGGGCCTCATTTCCGGTTTATGAATATTTTCATCATGTTTTTTTCTGCAAGAGTTCAGGGTGCTCCAAGTCCGAATGCTTAACAGACCAGACCAGAGAGACCAGAGAGACAAAAACGTGTGGAAAAACACAAAACTCAACTTAGAGACACCTGAATGGATGTGTTTTTCTTTAAGCTAACTTTTTGGAGTTGACTCATCCTGCTCCCTCAGCGAGAATCCATCCAAAGGTCAAAGTGAAATCTAGCTCTGCTTTCTGCCTGCTGCCGGTCTGACCCGCTCCCTTAACCATGTTCTTCTGACAATCAGGGAGACCCAGCAGGATGAGCTCACACCAGGACATCCAGTGCTGCATTGCATGCTTGGGACCGTGTGCGGAAGCGTGGAAGTGTGTGTGCACGTCTCCGTCTACATGTGTCTGTGTGATGGGCTTAGCATGGAGAGGGTGGTAATCTGTAAATCTGCTTTGCCTTGGGCAGGTGGTGTGAAACTTGGCTCACAAGAAAGAAAGAAAAGAAAGAGAGGGAGGGAGGGAGGGAGAGAGAGGGAAAGAGAGAGACTGACTGACAGACAGGCAGCATGTGAATGACAGGGATGAGTGTGAAAGAGAGTGTGAGAGCGGTTTATATTACATAACGGGCTTTTTCAATCCTCTGTAAACAAGAGGACACACTTGCATGCACACATGACACCACAGTATGTACAGATGCATGCATGTGTTCATAACAGACATCTAATAGCAGCAAAACAAGATAAATCAAAAGCAACTTGTGTGAAAGGATGAGTCAAGTCATACATTTGATTTTTAATCCTATTGAGCCGAACATTATGAAAAATAAAACTTAAGATGATTAAATTCTGCTTTTAGGAACTGTTTCAAAAAAAAAAAAAAAAAAAACCTGATGAAACATAACCATCCGTGCCGTGGTAATTCATTGCTGTGCAAAAGCTATGAACTGCTACTTGATTAAAATGAAATAATTCATTGTGAGTCAGTCGCATCCACAGAGAGACCCATTTCAATACCTTGGTTGCATCTTTTTTTATGAGTTTAAAATAATTTTGTGCACATTTCTGACTTCATCCAAAAGTGAGGATGTAGCTGGAAAATGTTGCAGAATCTTATCCTAAAACTCACTTTAGACCCACTTTTATTCTTTGGCTTTTAATCTCGGTGAGACTTTGTTCTTTTGTCTGATCTTATTTGTTTTTATTTGGTTTCAACGTTTTCTTTAATGTGTGTCTGTTTTTCTTCTCTGTTTTAATCATTTTTATTTAGCTCTCTGCACAGCCCTTTGTTTTTAGCTGCGGTTGTTTTTAAAGTGCTCTATAAATAAAGTTGGTTGGTTGGTTGGTAAACGTAGTACAACCCCGATTCCAATGATGTTGTGACATTGTGTAAAACGTCACGCACTTACGTGCCAACAATTCTCCAGATTCTCTGAATCTTTTGATGATATTATGGACTGTAGATGATCAAATCCATCAATTCTTTGCGATTGTATGTAGAAAAAACATTGTTCTTAAACTGTTGGACTATTTGCTCACGCAGTTGTACACAAAGTGGAAAACCTCACCCCATCCTTGCTTGTAAACAACTGAGCCTTTCAGGAATGCTCCTTTTAAACCCAGTCATGAAACTCACCTGTTTCCAATGAGCCTGTTCACCTGTGGAATGTTCAAACAGGTGTTTTTTCAGCATTCCTCAGCTTTCCCTGTCTTTTGTTGACCCTGTCCCAACTTCTTTCGAACGGGTTTCAGACAGCAAGTTCAAATCAACAACTTCATTGGAATTGGGGTTGCATAATCCTCCTGAATCCAATGTGTAATAATAAAGGTTTTAAATCAGACCCCAATGAATGCATTATTGTGGGAAAAAAAACAAACTACAGCTCCCAAAAGACTTCAGAAAGACCTGCCCTCTTTTCTTTTAATGAAAATGAGTGTTTGTGACCCACTTTTGAAGATTTACATCTTCAGGAGGAACAAATGGGCGCACAGACGAGGATAACAGACGGGGTGGGGAGGTTGGACAGCGCTAACAGACTCACACACTACTGACTTGGTTTTGCACAGCTGGCTTAGTCCTTAAAAGACACAGGGTACATTATAAGATACTTTGCAATTAAAAAGTCAAACAGAAAAATCTAAACCCATCTAAAAACGTTGCTTTGGAGGCACAAACTTTATATTTATTTGTACTCACAAACAGGTGACGTGAAGCTGTGAGATCTAACACGTCTACACTGTGACTCAGTGTCTGACCACAGCTCCTGGAATGACCTGGGCAAACATAGAACCTGGCCTGGGTGGGACTCGAGCAGGGGGTGGGGGATTTGAGGGGGATAATGCACGCAGGCGGGCAGACAGAATGCCATAGACCGAGACAAAGCACAGAGGGGGCAGAAAAGGAAGAGAGAGGCAGCGAGTGGACAGAAAGTGAGAGTAAGAAGGGAGGGAGGGAGGGAGAACGTGATGGTCCACGTGACGCTGGCTCAGCCACTGCAGGCTGTTACGTAAGCGCACCCCCTGCCCTGTCTCCTCATGGACTGAGCAGACTCTGCTTCTCTCCAATCCCTCACCCTGCAGCCACTGCCCACTTTTTTTTTCTCTTCCACTCACATGGCTCCTCACATGGCTGCCTCCCTCCCTCCTTCCCTTCCTCGATCACTCTCCCTCCATCCCTTTCTCTCACTCTCCTCCACCCACTCACTGCACCCCAGGGGAGCCACCAACCTCTGCTGCTTGTGCTGTCACTCCGTCTCTCTCTCTCTCTTTCTTTCTCTCTCCTTCTGTTTTTTTGTCTGTCTGCTTCTCTCTCTCTCTCTCTCTCTCTCTCATTATTTCCATCAACTATTCTCCCTCTCTCTCCCTTCTCTCATCCTCTCTCTCTCTCTCTCTCTCCCTCTTCCACTCTCTCCTATGAGGCGAGGCTGCAGCTCCACGCTCAGGGCTGCAGGGAAATGACAAAGAGAGGCCACAAATACATGCTCGAGCACACTCACGCACACCTACGCAAACTGACATTTCACATATCGTTACCGCGCTGTCTGGCTTCTCAAACGCAGCGAGCCGCTTTTTCCAAAGAAGAAGAAAAAAAAAAAGGCTTTTTTTTTTTTTTTCTTCTTCTTCTTACTTTGAATTCGTTCGCTCACAACTGTTGAATAATTCGCTTTCGTAAAAACCGCTTGGCAGACTGACACCAGGCACAAACACAAATATGTGAAAACAAAACTCTGACTTTTCAAGCAGCTGTGAGCGACACAGACTATATTAAGATATCTGGACCTGATAGTTTCACTAATGCTATTTCGCTGACAGAGGGAGCCAGGGCAGATATATATTAGCACATTTATAACCATGCTGCTTTAATATGTGGTGTTTTGGTGCAAGAAAAGCATCATAAGAAGACTCCAAAATCTACTTTTTCCTCGTTTTACTTCAGGAGTGTGTTGATTTCAGAGTCTTCATATCCCCGCTGAGAGAGTTTTCAGTGGTGTATTTCTTTTTATGTCTCCTCAGCATCACCTCAGCTCACCGTGAAGCTGGAACAAATTCTCCTAAACCTTTCCACTGTGATTACAGACTTGACTCTTTCTGTACATTTGCCCTCATCCTGCACCCCCTCAGTGCACACAAGCAGCTAAACCTAAAGCCTCCTCCTTGGGTCTCCTATACCTGCTCGCGTCGTTCACTCCCCTACACACACGCACACATACACACACACGCATGCTCGCTGCAGTATTGATTTGTTTGTTCGGTGCTTGCCCCCCCTCCTTCTCCTCCTCCTCCTTTTCCTCACTTCCTCCCTCCTATTCTCCCTCTCAGTGTGAGAGTGTCCTCAAGTGCCTCTCTCCCTACCTTATGTAACATAGAAAGGCCTACAGCATACTGATGAAGGGGAGTCTGGGCTCTGGGCCGACAGACCTGGGAGAAAACAAGGGCTGAGCAGCATAGCTGATAGGAGGAAAGCACTCCTGATACCAGAGGACGAAGGGCTTAAATCCTCACCAGATTTAAGCTTATTAATGTGATGATAATTTAAAGTGACCATCAAATCAAAGCCAACAGTTCTCTTGCAGGATCCTGTAATTCGACGAGTAAAATGTGACAAAAATAAAGACTACACCATGTTTAACGTGACGTGCTCCTCACACACAGTCCAATACTCACAGACTCCTGAAAGCATTCCTTCTTGTCCAGCATCTCTCGCAGAGTCTGCAGGATCTTGATGCACAGCTTCTCCTCTTTGTCCATCAGCTTCTTGGTGTGTTTGATCAGCCTGGCAGGATGACAAGCGCTGTGATTATTTACATCCCCCTCTGCTAAGCAGAAGCTTAAATGTAAAATTAAAAGTAACATTTTATCGACCGCTACGGTAGAAATCTCACTTTCTGCTTTCAGAGGAGGTCAGACGGCTGCAGCTGAGAAGCCGTACCCTCAGAATACAATGATTTACAAATCCTGTTTAACCTACATTCAAATGAATACACAACAAAGACAAGATATTTATTGTTGAAACTGAAAAACTGGCAGGCGAGTCTAGTGCCCGCACTCTTTTACTACAAAGCCGCACCGTTGTAACACGTGCAGAATGTGTCTTGGCATCGTCTTGCTGAAATAAGCAGGGACGTCCCTGAAAAAGACGTGGCTTGGATGGCAGCATATGTTGCTCCAAAACCTGTATGTACCTTTCAGCATTAATGGAGCCTTCACAGATGGTCAAGTTAGCCATGCCATGGGCACTAACACACCCCCATACCATCACAGATGCTGGCTTTTACACTTTGACCTGATAACAATCCAGATTGTCCTTTCCCTCTTTGGCCTGGAGGACACCACGTCCATGATTTCCAAAAACAATTTGAAATGTGGACTCATCAGACCACAGCACACTTTTCCACTTTGCGTCAGTCCATCTCAGATGAGCTCGGGTCCAGAGAAGCCGGCGGTGTTTCTGGGTGTTGTTGATATATGTCTTTGTCTTTGCATGGTAGAGTTTGAACTTGCACTTGTAGATGTGATGAACTGTGTTAACTGACAATTGTTTTCTGAAGTGTTCCTGAGCCCACGTGGTAATATCCTTTACACAATGATGGTGGTTTTTAATGCAGTGCTGCCTGAGGGGTCAAAGGTCACGGGCATTCAGTGTTGGTTTTCAGCCTTGCTGCTTACATGCAGAGATTTCTCCAGATTCTCTGAATCTTTTGTTGATATTATGGACTGTAGATGATGAAATCCATCAATTCTTTTCAATTATACATTGAGAAAACCTATTTTTAAACTGTTGGACTATTTGCTCACACATTTGTTCACAAAGTTGTGAACCTCGTTCCATCCTCGCATGTGAATGACTGAGCCTTTCAAGGATGCTCCTTTTTTAGTTTGAACAATAAATATCTTCTCTTTGTTGTGTATTCGATTGAATATAGGTTAAACAGGACTTGCAAATCATTGTATTTTGTTTTTATTTAGGTTTTGCACAACATCCCAACTTCATTGGAATTGGGGTTGTAGCTCTTAGTAACATTATTTTACCCCTTTGTTTCTTAGTTTTCTACTGACAAGAGGTTACATTTTTGACTCAGCAAGTTTCTTTCATGTAAACATACAGAAAATAAAATAAAAAATAAATAAATAAATAAAAAAAACAGAAACCAACAAAGGAAGACTTTCACACACATCTTATCCCAAATAAAAAAAAAGAAAACATTGCCTGCCTTCCACTGTAACATACTTGGACATAAATGCTCCGCTCTCACAGCGTAAACGAGCAGCCTCTGGAAACAGCAGCTCAGGACTGTGGAGAACATCCACCAGCACAGAAAACTCTGCCTGAACCTTTGGACTGAACTGCTCCTCAAGGAGGGAAACGACACCCTGTAGATGACGGACACAGAAACAAGAAGAAGGTTTCAAACTTGGGCTTGGCTGTTGATGAGCCTTTTTAGCTATGTTAGCGGCACAACTGAAAAGACGATAAGCTTTGTTTGTCAGACGATCTCTTTGGTGTAGAGTGAAATGGGGTTGCAAAGGAGTGGAAAATTTCAGGTAAATTTCAGGAAAGTTTCCTGAAAATCTCCATGGGAATTTAAGCTCGGGGATATTGGAAATTTTCAGGGTTTTGTTGTCATCAACCTAAATGAATTTTACTAAAAACTACTTTGAAATTTTGGCTCAGAAATTTTGGATTTGTTTTTTTTCTTGTTATCATCTTGAATGAGGGTTTTCAAAAATGGTCTTGGTTGAAACACCATGATTGTATGCAAATCCAACTGTGTACCATTAATCACATGATGATCAAAGGTGCTTGGAATTGTTTGCACATCAGTCACTACTTCGCTCGTCTACAGCGTTTCCATTGAGACCACATTTCTGGATTTGGAGTCTAGAGGTCCTGTTAAGGTAAGTTTTGATGTTAGTCCTGAGGTAAATATATTTGATGGAATGGTTAAACTTTAAGTAACTGACATATCTAAGTTGGGCTAACAAATTCTCATCATAATGTGTTCTATTTTTAGAGGCTAGCTACAACAAGTATTTATGCCAATATCCATGACAGTTAGATGAAGTAAGGAAAATTTTCAAAATTCACTCAAAAAATCATTCAAAAATATTTCCTTTGTCTGCTTATAACTAACCCAAATATTTAAGATTAATACATGTATATGACCAGGTAAATGCAGCTAATATTAATTCCCATGGAAAGTTTCCAGCTTCCACCTTCTATACTCCTATGAGGATAACAGTAGAGCTGCAACAATTAATCAAATAATCGAATAGTAATCCATTACTAAATCAGTTTAAGTCATAGACTGTAAAAAAAAAATGGACGTCATCTCGCTCGGCTCAAACTGAGGTCGCAACAAAAACTGCTCCCTCTGGTGGCTGGCTGCAATACAAGCCAAAATCTCCGCCTCTCTATTCATTCCAGATGGGATGTGGTCAAACTTTTAAAAATTATTACACCTCATAGAAATGTTTCTCACATCCGTATGCTGTGGTGATCTTAAGATATTATTGGGCTGTATTGTATTCAAGTCCTCTTTCTTCTGAAAAGTTTCTTTTTTATTAGTTATTAGACGTTTAAAAACTGGGTTTTACATCTTGTTTAACGATGATTGACAGCTGCCGTTCATATGTTGTTGTTTTTCCAGGAATAATAAAATACATCAGTTAGGAGAGTTAAGAAGAGATTAAACTGTTGAAAGAAAAAAAAAAATTGTCATCCACTTCAACTCAGATTTTCCCAGAGTTCCTCGTAAGTCTCTACCGCGCACAATGGTAGCTCCTGTGACAGGGTTTTTTGGCTTCAAAACCATTCAGTGTTAATAGGCAGAGCCACTCTGTCCATTCTATATACAGTCTATGGTTTACGTAATTATTTAAGAAAATAAGTCCAATTTCTCTCATTTCAGCTTCATAAATGTGAATACTTTCTGATTTCTTTGCTTCTCTGTGACAGTCCTGAATATCTTTGGTTTGCAAACAAGACATATAATTATGTCATCTTGGACTCCAAGAAATATTGACATTTTTTACCATTTTCTGACATTTTATGGACCAAAGAACTACTCAATCAATGGAGATAATAATCCTAGCCCTAGATGACAGTTTTTTTCGTGTGAACTGGTAAAGATAACATCAGTGTTAAACTCAAAGTAGTGCTACAGCTACGTGTACTCCAAGAGCTGTGAGAAAACGTGCACCTGCAGCTTCTCGATGATGTTCTTGTAGTCTGGGCCACCCAGGGGCTCCTTCCTGGGCCGTGTGCGGGCAGATATCCTCCAGTCCTTGGCAGCTCGCTGCACCATGTTACTGTGCACCTTTAGAGACAAAGTATTGACCTGGCTGTCCAGGTCCACTGGGATGGCTATGGCTCGTGCTTTAGCTGTCAGAAAACATGATGGAACAAGTTGTTCAATATAAAGATTAAACACCTGAAGCTCCTATTGACCCTTTTCTGTTGGCCAGTAAAGTCCACGTTAAGACTGTGAGGATAATATACAGAGCAAAAAAGACTATTCCCGAATCAAATCTAAACACAATTAAATATGATACTCATCTTCACTGAAATACTCGTTAAATTTTCTGAGTGGAGACACTCACCAACGTCAGCCAGTGTTTTGATGCAGCTCTCGATATTAGCCTTCTGAGCTGAGGAGATCCAGGTGCAGTTGTAGATCCTGAAGGAGGACTGGAGCAGCTTGATGAAGACAGACTGATTTGTCTGTAAAAAGACGAGGGAGCGGGGAAGGGTGATGTGGAGGGAGGGAGACACTGGAGACATCAGAAAACTCCATACTGGAAATAACTGATGTATTTTTGTTTAAATTTCGTTTTCTCACTTATCTCTATGAATACTGGATAATGGAAAAATAGAAAATGTATAGAAAGTTCTCTATTTCAACACAAATATCTGCTTATATACCATCGAAGTCTGGTCTACTCTTCTCTCCCCATTTTTTCTTTTGTTTTTGTTATTGTTGAAACTTTTCATTGTTCATTGTTCATTATTTGAATCTTAATCCATTTGTTAAGATGTATATACAAAATACTAAACAAAACAAATAATGTTATATTTAAATTAAGAAAAAAATGAGACATAAATGTATATTGAAAATATATGTAGTATGTTTGCTCAATGAAAAGATACAAAGGAGAGAGAAAAAGAAGAAGAGTTTATACGCAGAGGCATAAAAAAAAGATGGGAACACTTCTACAGACGCAGGACGCATTGCTTCAAACTTCAACATAAAACGCTTCAAGCAGATGCTCTTGCTGCAAATTTGAGCGATAAAACTATTAAAAAAAGGTCCCAGGTGAAGGTGGAGAGAGGGAGGTTGTCTGCTCTTAAATATTTCACTGCGTCGAAGCTTTAAAGCTGAGGACGAAGAACGATACCTGCAGGTTGGAGTGGTTGACGGAGAACGGTGAGCTGAAGAAACCCTTGACAATGGCCATCACCGTCTCTGTCACATACTTCTCCAGGGCCAGATCGGCATGGTTACGGTCTGTGGTAGTGTTGCACACCTGAAATACAATCATAAAAGAAAGAGGGGAAAAAGTCTGAACACACACCCTCAGATCACCATTCCCAACATGCACACAGAGCCTCATTAGAAAATCATCAGTCTGACAAGCGTGGCCTTTAAATCTGACGGCGCCTTACACTGGACATGTCCACCAGGAAGTTGTCAAAGAGCTTCCAGATATGGTGTGAGGTGTAGATCTCTTTCATTTCTACCTCTGTGTCCACGTAGCAATGATTCACAAAGTTTACATAAGCAGTTTTCACCTGAGGGGTAAAGAAACCAGAGATAAGATGACAAACGTTACAAACTTTTGACGAGACAATTACAGTTTATCTACGCTATAAATCTTTTCATTTTTCTACAAAATCATGTAGCCTTTACCTCCGGTATGCAGTGGACATCAGTGACGACTTTGACGATGTCATCCAGGGGGAGCAGAGAGTTGCATTTCAGCTCAGTGTAGACATTCTTGCCCTCCGTGCAGGCAGCCAGCAGCTCCACCAGCGTGTTGTGGTAGGCCAAAGCGCCGTCTTCGTCCGTCCGCTCCCGCTCGGAGCCCATCATCTGCAGCAGCACTGGGAAGGAGGAGCGGTCATTGTAGAACACCAGCACGTCCTCGCCTCCATTTACCAGCTGGAGATTAAAACAGAAAAGTGATGTGCAGTAACTCTGCAGCGACATCTCTAATGGGCTGCAAACACAGTAATCACAATGTGTCACATCCTTCAGGTGATCAGTCGTTGCTCTTCATTTATAATAAAACTGTAGCTGCACTGAGGAGATCTTCTCACCTCCGTCATGACTTTGTCCTGACATTTCTTCACATATTTCCCATCAGCCCTCACAATAGTTTGCAGGAACCTGAGGTACTGGACGTGCCGTCCATGTGTTTCAATGCAGTGAACAAAATGATGGACCACTCGGTCGCTGATCTCGTTGCACAGCTGGTAGTTGTTCATGAAGATGTGGCGCATTGTCTCCGCTTCCAGCAGCTGGAGAAGAAAATTCATTTAAAAACAGTAATTTAATGTTTGTGTGAAAGAAAGAAAGAAAGAAAGAAAGAAAGAAAGAAAGAAAGAAAGAAAGAAAGAAAGGAAGAAGAGGAGAGCTGTTGGACGATTGGTTGTAAGAACAGTTTTCAAAAGGAGTCAGAGCTGTATTTTTACAGGCTGCCGAAAGCCAAACAAAAGAGTGGATAAATTGCAGCAATTCGCAGAAAGACTTTCACAACTGGAATAGTAGAAATGTTTGTAAAGCAAGACAAATAAAAGGCATATTCTGCAAACTTCTACTTTTCAATAAAGTTTCTTTATTATTATTATTATTATTATTATTATTATTATTATTATTATTATTATTATCATTATTATTATTATTATCATCATCATTATTATTATTAAGCCCATGGTTTAGCCTTTAATTCATATATTAGCCCTTAGCTCATGTTTTAGCATCTAGCCCATGGTTTAGCCTTTAACTTGTGGTTTAGCCTTTAACTTGTGGTTTAGCCTTTAACTTGTGGTTTAGCCTTTAAATCATGGTTTAGCATTTAGCTCATGTTTAAACCTTTAGCTTCTATTTTAGCCTTTAGCTCATGTTTAAACCTTTAGCTCATGTTTTTGCCATTAGCCCATGGTTTAGCCTTTAACTTTTGGTTTAGCCTTTAGCTTGTGGTTTAGCCTTTAACTCATGGTTGAGCCTTTAGCTTGTATTTTAGCATTTAGCTTGTGTTTAAACCTTTAGCTTGTGTTTAAGCCTTTAGCCTGTCCTCTATCACTCTCTTATTTTGCTTTCTTTTGCTCTTCTGTCCTTTATCTGTCAGACAGTTCAGCTCCAGTCTCTACCATCCCTACCAAATTAATCCCAGAAATTGTTTACAGCAGAGAAAAACACAGATTTGTCTACTTTGTCAGCTGGCGTGGCGTTGTCATAGAGACATAAATTGACCCGATTGTGAAGCTAAGAAATAGCATTTAGAAATAACCTGGATTGGTGCTGATAATCTCATTTTAAATGGTGGATTGTGATCAGGCAGATATCTAGAAGTGAGACTTTTTCTGGAGCATTTAGAAAGTCCTCACAGCGATAAGCCCTCATGGGTTTCTGCCTCATCTGCACATGCAATTTACATTTTATTTGTTTAAATAAATAAATAAATGTTACTAAACTAAAAAGCATTGGGCACAAAGGTTTTAAACAGCTCTTTTGATAGACATAAATTGGAAGGAGACTTGCAAAGTACCCCCATCACTGGTAAATAAGCTATTATATATGTCAGGATACATGATTTCTGGACACATGTTCATCGACCACTTGTTCTTTGGTAGCTTGAACGAATTAATGTTGAGTCCAATTGTCCTTAACTTCTTGTCATATTCCAGGTTCTTTCCAGTCTCGCTGTGTTTCACTGCTACACGTTCAGTGAGGTTTGTTTTGTCGCTCAGTCTGACTGGGAGGGGCGTGCTGTAGTGATGTAAATACATGCCGTCTGAAACATGTTCTTCTGTTAGAGAGAAGTTATTTTAGAGAGGCGAGTCTCATCAATTTACCCCTGGAGTGAGGAAGAGGTTCAGGTTCTTATGAAGAAGAACTTGATTCTGAGGGTTTCCTCTGCAGAAATTCTGCAGGAACGTGTGCGCCAGGGTCATGATCTCATTCATCTTCTCATCACTCTGTATAGAAAGAAAAGAAAAACATGTTGAATTGAGAATCGTTAAAATGGACATGACTACAGATTGGTGCAGGTTTTTCCGTGAGTCACCTGCTCGTAGGGGATCTGCAGCAAGTCCAGCACCACAGTGTGAGCCCCCATGTTCTTCAGCAGCCTCTGCTGCTGCACTCGACTCTTTTTACTGGGGTAACACAGCTTACTGAGGCGCAGCAGGATCTGAATATCCAACACAAAAACATCAACTTATCGACACACGATGGAGCAGAAACAGAAAGAAAACAGAGATATGCATACTGGGAGCTCACTTCTTTGACGATGTTGTAGTTGTTTGCTTTGTTGCTGTCGATTTGGGGTTTTATATCTCCATCCTGAACGGGGCTCAGCACAACCTCCTGGAAAGACACAAACATGGAGAAAAACACACACATCATCCTGTGATGACCGGGTTAACTACAGCTTATCAATCCTTTAACAGATCTCTCTTTGGCATGCAACAATCTTCACATCCGATCCCTAATTAGCAACATTTTCACAGTGTAATGGAAAAAAATTGCTGTACTGATCTTTATCACGACTCTAATCCCATTATTGTTATAATAAACATACATGTTACGGCGTAAATGTTATAAACTTATTTACAGACGGTTCCGGGCTCACATACCATTATTGATTATTTCTATGGAGCTTTCAAACTGTCCTTCCATCAGCTCGAGAGCAGTAAGAGCAAACTAAGCTATTTACAGTGTTGCTGAACAGCTCTTAGGATGTTTAGGAGAAAAGAAATTGTACTCTGCGGAGAAATAACTGACAATAAAATCTGAAATGTGAAATTTGTTTTGTAGATGTCGGACGCCACGAATGGACGATACACCACCTCGATGTTTTGTTCTTTGCCCGGTCTACCGCCGAGCTCTTCACCGCTGTACACTCCACTCTTCTCCACCCACAGCTCTGACTTCTCCACGGTCAGACGCAGCTGATCCAGGTCCGTTTTGATCTGTTTGTAGTTCTCCACATCCTGCTCCGACACCAGCAGCTGGACCTGGAAAACAAGAAGAAGCACGTAGAGTGGGTGAGAAATAGACAGAATGACACCGGCCCTCGTTTACCAAAAAATGGGTGTACGCTCATTTCCACGCACGAATCCACATCTATCAATCTGAACATGGGTGTACGCAAGTTTAATGTCAGAAATGAGCGCAGTGCAGCGGGGAAAAACCTTCTGTCGCAGAAATTTATTGGATCATATGAGTGCAGAGCATTTTCCGACAGACAGACAGATGTTTGCAGATTAATATCTAGATTGCTGAATTAGATATGACACCGAGAATGTTTCAAACATTTCACTCTTTTTCCACCAATCTCTGGAAAATAAATCACTTATGAAAGAGCAACACGAGCTGTCAGCTGATTTTCTCATTTAAAAAATGTTTCTTTCATCGATTTACTCTGAAAATCAGAGAGGCTGTTTTCAGGGATTAAAAAATCTCCCATCTCCACGGTAAAGGATCAAACTTTTTTTAACATATGCTGTATTGATCACAGGATTTACCATGAAGATTGTTTCATTCTTAGCAGTATCATCATATTAATGTGAACTATGTGAAAAAGTGGACGATTTAATAACAAAAGACGTTTATTTACATGTGATCAAAACCAATCGGCTCGTCTCATGATAAAACTCTGGTCTACCCGTGCCAAATTGCGCACAAGTGATGCTCCTCTTTGCAAATTGACCAAAAATAAAGTTCATAAAATCAGTTTGTAGGTTAACCAGTTCACAGTCCTGCTTATTGAAAATGTTTTGTTATCTGTATTGGACACGGTGCGGGTTCGCCTGTCCCTCTGTCACTCGTGCCTGAAACTGATGCATGTTCAACCAGAAATGGTACAAAGAGTCAAATTCACATAATACAAGCACAGAAATAACGAGTAATAACAATAAGCAAACACAACCCCCCCCCCACCCCCCCAAAGAAAAAAAACACAGGAGGGGTGAAAAGTAAACAAAACAACAGAAAACATAAAAACAAAAATAAAAGGGAAAATTAGAGGCGGAATCCAAAACGCTTCAAAACAAATTAACTGATCAAATTGGGTATAATTAATTGTATATGTTGTGTCTTGCTTTCAGCATCCTGACTGGATTAAAAAAATAATAATTTATCTCAAGTAGATCCATCTATCTTGATCATGGAATTGATTACGTTAAGAATGGAGCATCCCCTGATACAGTATTTATTTTTTTCTAAGTGTAGGAATGACATCAGATCTTTTAGCCAAGAGTTAGAAGAGGGAGGATTCTTATCTTTTCAATGAAGTAAAATACGTCCGCGGGCTACCAGAGATGCAAAAGTGCAGCACATCTTTAACAGCGATCTTTCCATGTTTTTTTGGACCTGAACAGAAATAATTCACAGCATTGGAGCTTCTCATAGTTAGATGTCACAGATTTATTAACTGAAGTATAAACAAAGAATATGTAAATTAAATGTTTAAACCTCTGCTGTAGTTCAGACGCTGCCGTCATTTTTCTTACTCTCTTTAACGCTACCAAACAACACACATTTCTCTTGTTGATCTCCAGCACAGAGAAGTCTCCTGTCTTCTTTATGTCAGAAACTCAGTGGGTTTGACCAGCTGAACCTCAAATATTTAGCATTGTGTTATTTAGATTTGCCAGCACCTGATCAGGCGTACGTCGTGATTAACCCTCGTACACAAGTTTCATAAATCACACGTGAACGTTGCCTTGAGCTTGTTTCTACACCCAAATAAACACCATTCCCACACAACACTGATAAATGAGGACCACTGAGAGGAAAATGTGAGTAAAAGCACATATTTTTGCCGAGTGGTGCGAACTCTAAGTGGAAAGTCATTGTGTTGTCAGGACGGGAATGTGTGCAGCTTTGGAGTCCAGCAGAGGAAGCTCTAAGTGAGACTGTTTCAAACAGCTGTTCTGTTTGGAGGACTCTCTTAATGCAAACCGGCAAAACTCACTTCACTCAGGAAGTGCTTAATGCCACACTCTTTAAGCTCCTCCAGCATCACATGCAAAGAGTGACAGCGCTGTGTCTACCTGTTTGAAGGCCTGCAGCACCTCAGCTCTCTGGCTGAAGTGCTTGAAGATGAGCTGCAGTGAGCCAGACACCAGCGGGGGGTAATCTTGCATGATGAGGTGGATTAGGACCCTCAAAAACGTGCGTCCACCCTCGTCATCCAGCTCGACCGCACTTAACTCCGAACTAAAACCAAACACAAGCATGCAGTCGATCCACAACAAAGCCCGGACAAGCTTTTTAATCACAACATCTCCAAACAAGACAAAGAAACTGTCTGTGTTTGACCTACCTGCCTGCAAACATGCTCTCTGCTATGGTTGCGATTTCATCGATGTCAGGTTCAGAAGCTGGAAACAAATTAAAGCAGACCTCAGGTCATTATGTACGGCAGAGTAAAAGGTGGAACAAATAAAGAGTTTTTAGGAGGGGAATAAAATCTCACGTATGAATGGGAGCATCTCAGCCAGAGAGGTCGTGCTGTCAGTGACAGTCTTCTCCCCAAACTCTTTCTTGTAGATGGACAACAAGTATGTAATCCTATAATCCAGCCTCACACTCAAGATGAACTATTAAAGAGGACAAACAGAAATAAAGTGTTGAATAACCTCAGATTTCTGAAGAACTAAAGCCAAATCTAGCAGAGGGCACTAACCTGCAGGATTTCAATAATCTTCAGTTTGGTGTCCATCACCATGACGTCCTCATTGTCCGGCAGGAAGTGTCCTTTCCCATAACGCAGGGAGGGCGGGGTGTCAGGGAGGCTGTGAGGGACGCCTCGGCTCATCACCATCTGAGTCATCATTTCCCCGACACCGTGGATCGTACGAAGGACATTGTTGCCTAGAGGGGACATTTAACCTCACACACTTAGCGCTGTGAATGTGTGTCTAACGCTTGTCAAATCAAATAGTCTTAATAAAATATTCTGGTTCAGGCCTTTGAGAGGTAGAAATGAAGCATTTAAAAAGATTAAACAAAATCAAATGGATGCAATACGACATATTCTTGCAGAAATACATCTACAGTTACTTTTAGGCCTGTCAAACCAGTTGAAGCCTGCGCCTGACCTTCACAAAAAGCAGACCTGGGATTTCCTGGTATATCTCAGCTTCTGTATTTGGTCCAAAAACTTATACAGTCTTAAAACAAGATCAACAAAACAAAACGATGACAGGAAATTCAGTTTTAAAGAGGCTGTGAGGACTATCTGTTTGTTTTGGAAGAGAATGGAGATTGGATGTTTTTTTAACACTACTTTTCTTTGTTCAAGACAACTTTTTACTGGATACACCGTGACGAGGTATTTATCAACAGTTACACTGCGCTGTAGTTTGAAACATGACAACAAGCAAACTTTGTCAGTTTGTACTGGAGTTTAGTAGCCAGCTAGCTTAGCACTGTGCTCATTGCACAGCCCGGTGGTGTGAGATGTATCTATAGGCTAACTTGTAACATTAGCAAAGTTCTCACCTACCAAGAACAGCTAACATAACCTCACTCTTCATTTTATTGACAGACTCTCAAGTTTGATCAGATCACTGCAGAATAACTGCTGCATGTGGGTTGGAATAAACAAACAGGTTAGCTTTTGGTTTAGCCTGCAGCTCGCGCTCTGTCCCTCTCCCATTTAGCTTTCTTCTGCTCTGACGTCCTTTTTCTGTCGGACAGTTCCTCTCCAGCGTCCACCATCACTACTAAATTCATCCCAGAAATCGTTGACAGCAGAGAAAAACACAGATCTCTCTTCTTTGTCAGCTGGTGTGGTGTTGTCATAGAGACAAATGACCCAATCGGGAAGCTAAGAAATAGCATTTAGAAATAAGTTATATTGGTGCTGATAATCTCATTTTAAATTGTGGAAAATTGTGTACCACAAGTGCCCAACAAAATAAACGACCGCCCATATTCTCTTTAACAGCACTGACCAGCCTCTGGGCTCTTGTTGAGCTTATTCATGAAGGTGAGTGGGTGCTGGACGATATCCAGGATGGCCAGCAGAGTGCGTGTGAGCCGCAGCAGCTCACTGAAACTGTAGAAACCAAAGTACACCAAGTTCCGAGCCAGATTCACCACCTGGAGGGGACAGAGGTAAAATGAGAACATGATGAGTTGTGTGAATAAATCTAAAAAATGAATGAGTCTAACTTTTTTTAAGATATGCAGAATCTTTGGGTTTTGTTTTTGCTCTGTTTGTTTTTTTTTTTTTACCTCCAGTGTGAGCTCATTCTTGTCTTTTTCCCCAAAAGGATAAGGCTGGCTGACCACATCTTTAAGATATTCCTCCACAAACTCCATGGTGTGAGCAAACTTTCTCTTCATCTCATCTCTGGAGGTGTCGGTGGATTCGTACTCAAACCTGCAGAAAAATCAGAATCACCATTTGAGTGTGCTGATCAGAAAAAGATGTCTCAGCGTAACACACACTGGATGAATGAAAGAGCGCTCACTCATGGATGGTGATCTTTGAGGGGATCTCGGTCCAGAGGCGGGCGTAGCGAACAGGCACCACAGACTCCTGAGGGTCTCGGTCCACGTGCATGTGCAGCATGAGGCGGCAGAAGGACGCTCTCAGGTTGTAGGGCAGGCAGTCGTCAAACATGCAGCGCAGGATCAGATCCACAGGAAGCTGGGAGGTGATCTGGTTGATGGCGAGGTACTGGCGATCAAGACACATTTTGGCGAACAGGTTGAGCTGGTACCTACAGAGGAGGGGACGGAAACAATAGGAGAAAAATCTGTTTAGGCGTTTTTGAAGAAGATAGGATGAGTTTTTTCTTGTCGTTTTTTTTGTTACAGACACATTTTTGTTCCAAACTGGTGCTGCTGAAACCCAAGTCCAGGTATCAGACTTTCTTATTGGAAAGCCACCTGGCATGAGGATATCTCAAGCCAAGATCACAACCATCACCTGTAGTACGTGATGATGTCGACATCCATCTTGTGGTTGCCTTTAGCGTCTTGGGCCAGGTGCCGAATGGATTTACCGTGAGGCTCCTTGTGACTGTCAATCCAGTAGAGCCAAACCTCCTCCTCCTCCACCTCCTCCTGCAGCAGAGAGGACTCCAGGGTGGTCTCAGTGTTAGGGATGAGTCTGAGGAAGAGGAAGAGGATGACAGAAAGTGGTTACCTGGAAAACTCTGCCTTTTATGCGCGAGCTTAGACGTGGCTGAAAAATGACAGGCTTGGATGTTTAAATATAGATCTGCAGGGTGTGACTCACTTAGTCTGGATGAGGATGTCTGCGTTGGTGGGGTTCAGCATGAATTTACAGATAAGCTCCTGTGTGACGGGGATGGCAGTCTTGTTGGACACACAGAGATCAGAGAGGTAGTCCAGGAATCTGGAAAAGTAGACCAAGCGTGAATCATCACATTTAATTAGATTTTACACTCGCAAGGTCTCTGCACATGAACAGCTAAAGCACATGGAAGTTTTTTATCTTTTTAACTGCACTTCAGATCTTTGTGTGCTCTCTGCTTTTTGTTTCATATGTGATCTGATGTCTGTCTCGGTGTCCCAGTCTGACCTGGGCTCTCTGTTGCGCCTCAGCAGGCTGACAAAGGTCTCGATCTCTCTGGCTGTGATGTGCTTCTCCAGCAGCTTGCGGTTGTTGTGCAGCAGAGCAGTGATCGTGTCCTCGGCCAGGATCTCGTACCCAATCTGAGACTGCATGATGGAGAACTTCTTGGCGATGTATTCCTACATGGCACGAGAGAGGAGTAAAAGTGTTAAGAACATTTTAATGCAAGTGGTTCTGGAGATGGAAAAGGAAATCTGAGTGGCACCAAGAGCATTGAAAAATGTAATAAACCCCTGCAAATACGGTTTTCACACAACCTTTATTGGTAGTTTTGGAAAAGATGCTTTTATTTGCATTTCCACATAATGACCATTCTAAATTGTGTAAAAAGGTGGACACGTGCCTGGTTTTTGCGGTAGTCCTGCTGGGAGTGGCGTAGCACCCTGTAGCACAGTCTCAACATATACTTAAAGTGAGCGTAGCGCTGGTCGCCCAAATCCTCCAACTTCAACATCGGACCATCGCCCTGATCAGTGAAAGGAGCCTTCAGGATACCAAAGATCTGCAAAAACAGGAACAATGATGGAAAACTGTAACATAACCTTCTTATTAGTGATGCACGATTCGACAAAATTGTGCGATTGTGATTATCTTGGAGAATATTGTGATTTGCGGTTATAATGATTAGTATAAGGCTACATGCTTTGCTGTAAAGGAACAAGCAGAGATCATTGGAGGCAATTAATAACACACACATTTCTATTTCATACATTTTGAAATTTAAAATATAACTAAAAAACATGTACAGCTCTGTTTTCAGTACACTACAGTTTACCGTTTAGTTTCATTCTAGTTTTAACAGCTGTTTTTTAAATGCTTTGGTTTAGTCTCATTTTATCGTTTTTTTCTTTTGCTGAAGCCTTTAGAGCCTGTTTGTATAATGACGTTTTTTGACGTGCGGGTTCCTACGGAAGACGTGAACGGCCATGGATTTTTCTTATTTTGATGCACTGTTATCTCGTGATAATGACTTATTATCTCGTTATCTTGACATAACAAAGATCGTTTTCTCATGATAACAAATTAATCCTGTTTGTCTTGACTTCAACTTACAAGAGCTGCAATGAAAGACCTCCAGCCACTGGGTGTAGCTGTAGCCCACAGATAAGTTACACTTTGGTTTGTTTACTTTAGCGGCTACTGGTTAGCAGCTGAGAGGCTGACAAACTCCTAAGTCCCAACTCCTAGCTAAGCTAAGGTAACATAAATGTAGACTACTCTAAACTTTTCAAAGTAATGTGAGATGTAATTTAACTTTTATTAATTTGTTTAATAGTGCTTTGGGCCAGCCTCTCATCTGCTAACTGGTAGCCGCTAAAGTAAACAAGCTAAAGTGTAACTTAACGGTAGGCTACAGCGACACCCAGTGGCTGGAGGTCTTTCATGGAAGCTCTTGTAGGTTGAAATCAAGACAAACACATTATTAATCAATTTGTTATCAC
The DNA here is from genome assembly GCA_030710495.1 of Labroides dimidiatus. Classification (NCBI taxonomy): domain Eukaryota; kingdom Metazoa; phylum Chordata; class Actinopteri; order Labriformes; family Labridae; genus Labroides; species Labroides dimidiatus. The sequence continues at coordinate 28,318,592 of CM061147.1, read as the reverse complement.
GAGAAAATGATCTGTTATTTCGAGATAACGAAAAAATAGTTCGTTTAAAAAACAAACAAACGTGTGTCCGTCAGGATGCTTGGGTCAAAGAGAAACAGGAATATTTTTATGACATTCTAGTTTTTGTTTTGTTAGTTCTCGTTCTAGCTGCCTTGCACATATACACACACAGAGTCAGAGCAGCTGACAGGTGTCGGAGAGGTTTTAAACACACAGATGCTGATTTATGATTAAAATGGCTAAATGTGCCTTTTGCGTGATTACACATTTGCACGTTCTCAATTCTTAGTCGCAGTTGTGATTTGATGAATCGTGCAGCATTACTTCTTACAGTCGTGACAGGAAAATACGTCTGACTTCAGCTGACCTGCGCAAGGATGTTCTGTTCCCTCATGAGTTTCTGCCTCTCTCTGTTGGGTGTTGAGGTGACCACAGACAGCACATCCTGGCCATTGTTTGGTACCACACAAACAAAGAAAACCAGGTCTTCCAGGAGCTTAGTCACAAACCTGAAACAGAGATAATGCCAAATAATTGTCACATGAAATCATAAAATGTGTTCACAATCTCGCCTTTTTGTGTATCTTGTACCTCCTCTCATTCTGGGCGATGTTGCCATACTGCAACTTCCTCACAGTCGACTCCAGGACCTTGCTAGCATCATTTGCAAAGTCCAAGTCTCTGACCTCCGACAGAGGGACAGATACGATGGCAAAAGCCTCTTTATCCTCTTTGGTGGGACAGGTGCCAATCTAGTGTCACAGTCGAAAAACGTACCTTTAAATAACACGTCCATGTGTGTTTATCTTGCTCATGTGGTGCATGTGTGTGCGTGTTTATTGATGTGTGGACCTTGAGCATAACTGGACGCTCCTCCTCCGCATCGATGGGGACGTTGGTGCTGGTCACCCAGGTGTTGGTGCACAGGTGTCTCAGTCTTACGTAGGAGTTCCTGTGTGAGTTACAAACATGATGTAACATTAGTGAATGAACAATCTGTGCTGTCATCAGGTCAAAATCTTTATTTATTCCGATCTTTGTTTTATGGAAAAACACCTGAAAAACTCAACAGTTCTTTGTTTGTTAGGAAAACTGGCAAATAAAAACATGCTTCCATACTTGATATAAACATGGCAACCTGACCAGTTGAGAAACTGAAAGAATTTACATTTTGCTCTTTTGGATGTTAAAAAATGTTCCAAGCGCAGTTGCAAAAAAAAGAAAAGGGAGTAAGAAAAAAAATCAAGAGAGCAATTTATTTCATACAACAGTTAAACTACATTTTTTTTGCCTTTGCCATAGAGCCGAAAGATTTTGGGAAATAATCTAATTGTGATTTTTTTTTTTTTTTTTTTTTTTTTTTACCAATATTGCGATTTAGCATGCAATTTTTTTTTTTTTTTTTTTTTTTTTGGGGGGGGGGGGGGGGGGGGGGGGCATTTATCCTCTGCATTATTTACTAAACATAAGCAATAAATCATTCTATAGTATGACCAACATGACAAAGGACACCTTTAACATATATAAAATATTTTCCTTGGTGGTCGGGGTTTTAGCCATGCAGTTCTCATCCATGGCCTTGTGGTGTTTTCTTAAATGCTGGATCAGGTTTGTAGTGTGGCCCCTTGTTGTTACTACGGTAACCAGGCATGCTTTGCACAATACCTTACACCAGGCAGGGGTCCCATAACTTTTTCCTGTGAGGGCCACATAACTGTTCCCTTCTCTGATGGGGGGCCGGGGTCAGTTTGTAACAGAAAAAGTGTGACGATCACAGGGGTGCCTAAACGTAAACATTTATTGTTTTCCAGAAAGCCACACATAAACAAATATTAATAATCCTTTCCGGGATCTTCGCAGAAAGCCAGACTGCAGAAGGGTGGAATAGAATGTCACGTTCTATGCGTGTATTAGTCTCAATCATGTGGCCAGACTGAAAAAAAAAATCATAATGCGTCTCTGGAATTGTTCATGGGGCCGGGCCAAATGGGGACCACTGCCTTACACGTGCCGCATCTTCTCTCCTAAATCCATTGATAAACCAGCTGAAAGGTGCATTTCCACCACATGCTGCATGCATGTCATGTAAGGTTGCATTTGTGTATAGGGAACTTTTTTTTTCTTTTTTTTAATTGCAGCCTTTGTGATTTGAAAATTGCATTCTATCACATTGTGATGTCGGTTTGAATTCGATTCATTGTTCAGCCCTACTTTGCCCCCAGGAGGTCATGACAGCGTGAATACCTGACAGAAAATGACATTAAATCCACATTTTTGAGCAGATTTTTGGCTTTTACCGGTTGTGTTTTTAAACTTTTAATTTACTGATGAACAGACTATTTCACTTTTATTGTTGTTTGCAATAAATTTCTTACGTAATTTTTTTCCCTCACTCCTATTTCTTCTTTTTGAATTTTTGAAACTCTACTTAGAATCTTTTTAAAGATCCAACAGTGCAAAATGTAAATTCTCACAATTTTTCAACTGGTCTTAAAGTTATCATTAGGTGTGTGTATAACCTGCTTCATAAGTTTCATTTGTTCCAGAAACTATGCAGATTGTTTTTCAGATTATTCTTCATTTGAGAACAAATTGACACTTCGCTGATGACTGTTCGTACGAGCAGATGGTTCAGCAACAAAATTAGTCACTTTAACTTCACCCCGATGGCAGATTTTTGACAAAATCCGCTCTGACTCTCTGCTGTGACTACATTAAAAAATGCCCCGGTGGACACAACTGCAGCAAATGTGTCTTGTTATTGTTACTGTTGCCCCTCCTTGTGAGTGACTGACCTTGGCACCAGGCAGTCGGCCCGCTGCAGAGTGGTGGCATCGAGCTCAAACAGAGAGGCAATGTCATTCCCATGGGGAACAGAGACCAGAGTGAAAGCAATCTTCTCTGCTGCCTGATGCTTCTTCTTGGTGAACACAATATCTGACTCATTCTACAATGCACACACACACACACACACACACACAGAAGCAAACAAATGGAAAGTGAATGTCAGCAGTCTGAAAGCTTATACATCACAGACTTTTAAGATTTTTATCACTTTAAAAATTTAGACACAGAATTTTATTCTGTTTACTTTACTCTTCATCACCTGACACCTGTTTTTTTTTGTTTTGTTACTTTTTCCTCGAAAGCATCAGAAATCATGCCTGGAAAGCTCATCTTCTCTTCTTTCAGGAAACGTTTAAATTTTTTTTTATCTTGCACAAATAGTTGAAGAGTTACAGTAATGAGAACAGCTTGCATCAGTTGTTGCCTGTGATTGGAACATTGTTGCATGTAGATTGTACCGTAACACCCCAAATATCACTGCAAAGCTTGTCTTTTCTTCTTTAAGGAGCCATTCGAACTTTCTCTCTTGCCCAAATAGTTGAGGGGTTACGGTAATTTAAAGAGCACTTGTAATTTTGGAGCGCCTTTTTATGATCTATTTATATTTTCACTTATGCTAAAATCAAATAAAATGCTGAAGAGCTTGGTGAGGATGTGTGTTAGAGGTCACAGAACTTTTGCTGGACAGAGACAACAATAACTTCTTCTGTATCGTATAAACATTTTTTTGTTTCGGACAAACCCAGAGAGCATTTTCTAATATAAAAACAAGTTACTGCTACTATAATAAGTTCACAGCATCTTTGGTTTCTGAGGTGCTTGCTGCATAAAAAAAGAAGTCACTGAAAGAGCCACTGAATACATCTTCACTCTTTAAAAACTGGCAGATTTATCTGAACAATAACAACAATGCCTGAGTTGGTTTTACATGACTATAAAGATCTAAATCTGTCTCCTGCTACAACCAGAAAATGTGAAAATGTGTGGAATTTTATTCTAAATCATCACATGTGATTCTGATACCGAACTCTAAAGATGAGTTATAAATGTTTCAGCATTTAAGGGCAGAGCACACAACAGGACGCCATGAGGACGACATCTAAAGCAGCTCTTTACGTTTCAGAGATTTCATAACTCAAATACCGTGAGGCATCTAAACCGTGATGTGTTTGCAGGGTGGTGTTACAGAAGTCGATATAAACTGAGTATATACCTGTTTTGTGTCAAGCTGCCATATTTCCCCCCCACACATAATCATGTAAATACTAATGAATGAGCCAGACTGTTGATAAGATCTATAACTGAGGACAGACGGATGTGAGCCAAACTACATTGTCACAGCTTCTTACACTAATGAGGCCTCAGGTTACTCAGAAAAGCAGCTCCAGAGCGGTGACTCTTCCGTGTCTCGAGTTAGACTCTGCAGTGCTGCTACATTCTGATGCAGATGCAGCAGATGATACCAAGGGTTAATTTCTCCCACTGTTTTCTGCATGTCAATGGGAAGCTCCCCAGAGCTCCCTCCACGCCTCAGCTTCTCTGTCTTCCCACTCCTCTCCTCTCCTCTCCCCCCCTCCCTCCCTCCCTCCTCCTCTGCTGGTGACTCACCCCACCAGCTTAGCACAGGCGAGCGGAGCGGAGCAGACAGCACGTCTGCCTCCCCTCCATCTCCTCTCGCAGGGCACCCCCACACCCAGACGTTATGTAAGGAGCCCCCTGTGTGTCTGAAATTCAGCATGTGCATGAGAAAGTGTGAGGCTGAGAGAGTTTGTGTTCGTGTTCCTCGCCATCGCCAGAATACAAATGTGCAAGGTAGCTCAGAGCCGAAAGAAGTATCTGGATATAGATTCAGAGTTTGTGTGTGTATGTGTGTGTGTGTGTGTGCACATAACTTCGTGAGGGCAAGTGAACTGCTGGTGTTGCATAACCAAAGACCAAGGAGACGGAGAGGGGCCTGAAGTTAGATAGGCGATATTTAACTGCTGAGATAATCGCTCTCTCCTCTGAAAAACTCAGGTCATTGTGTTTTTCAGTAAAGTACAATCTGACTCATCTTTGTTGTGAAATAACATGTTATTTGCATTGCCGATGTCTTGAATCACAAATGTTTCCGATAATTACGTCCAAAAGGAAAAGATATCTCAAACTCGTGGCTGATTTGAGGGTTTGTGTGCAGGACTTTGCATTTTAAATGTCCTTCCTCAGCTGACCCACCTCTCCTTTAGGCTCCACGCTGTTGTCTTTGAATTCAGGGTTCACCTGCAGAGAAAGAGAGCGGTCAGTGAACTCGAATCCAAAAAAAGCTCCGGTGATAATCACACCATTATCACCCAAAATCCAAACGATTCATGAGCCAAAGATGGGTGACAGAGGTAATATCAGTGGGAACACTGCCACCTACAGCACATCAGCTTAACTCCTCTTTAACTGAGCTGAACTCACTCACACACTGAAAAGAAACGAACAATCCTCTGAGAAGTGCTGTGGAGTTGAAAAAAAAAAAAATCCTGCTATGAAATTTAAATAATGACAGAGGAAACAGTGCAGGCTCCACAAACTGACCTCAGCTGCGAGATAATTTCCTGTCGCCAGGTGCTTGAATCTGAAGAGGCTGTTCCACTGGCCAGCTCCACCTCTACAGGGGTCGTAATGCACAACCTGATGTGAAGACAAAGAACATACAGAGTTATGCAGAGTTTCCTGCCAGTTTATGGTTTAGTGTCCGTCTGGTTTTGCTTCCAGCTGGTCTGTGATCATGTGGAGGGACTTTAATGACACCAATCAAGGCTTTGGTTCATGTCTGCTCATTAAATTCAGGGGTTATTAGGTAGAGAGCAAAGCTCTGTGACAACAGCCTGCAAACCGAAAAACAACAGAGGTGTGTGGAGGCATTTCCAGCGCTCTCTTCTACACCGACATCAGTCCAGCAGCTCTCACCGCAGTGCCTGGGTGAGTCTGACTGAAAGGGATCGAATGTGCCAAGTACAGCAGGAATGTTTCTTTGTCACACTTTTACAACGACATGTCAACAACTGATAGCGCAACGAGAGAACATTCCGGCAAAAACAGCTGAGGGAGAACAGGAACTTCAGTTTAGAGCAGGATGATAAGAGGAACACACAGTACAATAGACCAAAAAGTAAAGGATAAAGAGGCAGAAAGATAACTGTTGGTTTGATCAAGAAGAATTCAGCTTAATTTCTTTGAAGCTGTTTAATCAAGAGTAAAACTTGTAGTTTTTTATGATTATTTAAGGGAAAAGTTGAATATTTTACTGGTTTAACATAGTTTTTGTAATTAATGAACGCAATGTTTACTTCACCTATAGTTAAGTCCCGCCCTCAAACAGAATGAGCCAATCACAGTGCGTATAGCCATTTCCATACACTTTGACATTCTCTGCTTGGACGTCCATTGAAATGCATTTCAGAAAGTCAGTTTTCGTTCCGTTTTATGTGGTTTTCCTGAGATTTTATGTTTAAAAACGGTCAAACGGTGTTCATGGGGTGCGTGCAACTCCGAAAAGTGTCTTCCTCGGATAAAGTTGTGCAGTAGACCACAACATCAACTCAAAAATTAACAAGGATGTTTACGTCTGCTCTAAGGTAAGTCAACATCGTATTTTAGGCAACATGTTGTCACTTTGCTGGAAAGAAATATAAAGCTACTTTAACACTAAACCGCCGCAGCAGTCTGACGGACAGTTTGGGATTTTCTCCAATGTTAGCTAAAGTTAGCCTAGCGTTAGCTCCTAGCTGCGTTGTTCATCATGTCTCTGTGTTTGTTGGAATTCATTGGCTTGTTTTGTTCTAGTTTTTGTTTTTTGTTGATCGTCCATCATTGTTATCTGAAGTCCAAAGGGCTCTAGTTAAACTAATGTTAGCTTCTGGAGTTTAGCTTCACTAGCTTATCTGTGATAGCCCAGAAAGTGATAACAAAGGTTAGCAAACATTATGCTGAATGATTTAGAGTACATACTGTAGCACCAAACAAACAGAGACAGTCTGGTTAAATACTATCTAAAAAAATGCTGATCCTGTATCTCATTGTCTGAGATGATAATGGGAACAAGATGCAGTTTATCATGTTTGCACTGGGACCTGTAAGTTTTGGCTTGTAACTGGAGCTTTTTATCAACCTTCTCAACAGTAAATTGATGAATCTATCACTCCACTGTGTAGTTTAGACCCTTTTGGTGCCTTTTAGATGATGTGTGATCTTTCTGTCTCTAAAAATCATCAATGGCATCCTGTGGAATCTGCCATAGCGCCTGTCACTGAATGTTCATTGTTTGTCTGAGTGAGTGGAGGGGGCGGGGCTTAGCCATAGGTCAATTCTCATTCAGCATACTTTCTTTTTTAAATTTAACCTAAAACATGCTTTAGAACAACATTCATATCACACGGTATGAATCCGACTTAACAGAGCATCAGTTATTAAAACACAATGGTGTAAGCATCAACTTAAAGCCAAAGCAAACTGACACAAAACCGTTCAGATATTCAATGTTGTGTGCCCTTTTTAGAGACAAATTCTTCATTGCTTCGTGTGTTTTACCTCGATCTCCCACAGGGCTTTGGAGCTGGTAGCAGAGGTGGCAGACTGCCTCAGCGTGGTCCTGAGAAAGACGTGCTGCTGCTTTTTGTACTCGTCACAGGTCAGAAACTTCTCCTGCTCCGCGTGAAACAGCCTCACCACATCTCCCTGACAGAGGACACGGGCGACAAAATGAGACTGCTGCATGACAACTGCATGCTGCTCGCCCCGAGGAGGGTCAAGTTCCACGCTGTCTCAGGAAAACATAAACTGCGGATAGAGCTTTAAGAGCGATTAAACCGTACCCCTTTCAGCACGTCTTCCCTGTAGTCGCTAAATTTCATGAACAAGGTCACCTTCCAGCTGGTGTTACAGTTTACAGCGTTAACCTGCAGAGAGTGAGAGAAAAACATTGAGATTTTTTTCATACACAAGTCACATGTGACTCTAACTTTTGGGGTTTTTATGTAAAATACATTCGGAGAATTGTATTAATCTGTGGACAAAGATGATGCATCATTATTTTGAAAAAACAATGCCTCTAAATAATAATAATGCAATCACCTCTTTGTAGCCGGGGTTGTCCAGCAGCTCAATGTTACTGGCATGTAGAGGCTGCCCTGCGTTGACTGGCATCAGCACCACCTTGTCTCCAACCACCACCTTAAACCCAGTCAGAGAGAGCGATATTACTCCAGCAGGAGACACAGAAACTAAAAGTCTCAGCAGTGTTCAAATGGATCAGACAGAAAGTGAGAATGTATCCATGCATGGAGATGGAGATGGAGGGGGGGGGGGGGGTTGTTTGATGTCTGCAAACATCCTCTGAATTAAACAAAGGGTGAAATGTGCAGCAGAAACAGGCTGAGCCTCTCATGAGCGAAGGGTCGAGTTGCTCACAAAAGCAGATTTTTTAACACTTATCGTGGACGAACAGAGACGTGGTGAACGAAATATACACGCTACCACGGCTTGCATATCACATGCTCTCACTCCCGATCTCTGTTAGAAGAAACTCTGCACACTAAAGTGTATCTCAAACACAAGCAAACTCTGGCGTCAGATATGGATGCCTCGTCAACACAGTAGTTTGGTATTAACAACTATTTGGATGCTTTAAAGGTAGATCTGAAAGTCTACATGCAGTCAAAGGCTGGTGTATCCATGCTGTAAAACAATGCTCAGTGTCTGACTGAAAAATGCACAAACACCATGCACAATCAAGAGCAATACCTTTAACCATAGGATGCTAAAGCCAAAGAGGAAGGACAAAATCAGAAATGTTACTGGGACACGACAACAATGAACGGACAGGATGACAACAAGTCAGATCGCACGCCAAATGACATCTGCTGCAGTTGTAGATGTTGAGGAAAATGACGTTTCTTTACAGCATTTGTTTGTTTGTTTATCTATTTAAATGTAAGTGGAGTAAAGGAAAGGGAACCTACATTATCTCCTTCACTGCGGAGCTTCCAGAAAGGCTGGATGTAGAACCAGGAGCCCTCGTTACCAGCTGGGTCCAGAGAAACTCTCATGGCGTTCTTCTCCAGCAGAGCAGGGAGACGCTTGTTGACTGTCAGGTACTTATTGCTCTTAAGTGTATTCACAGCACGCTGTAAGCGTACACAATACAAAGCCCAGCATTACAAGCTTAGTCAACAAATGCATCAGCAGGAAAAACACCTTAAATGAAGCTGAACAGGTGCTCAATACAAGAAAATAACCTGCCTGACTGTTATCATATAATAATGTACCAAATTATGATCATTATTAAATCATCAATGTGTAAAACTGCTGCATTTCAAGTAGTTTCAACTTTTAAAATCTGCATTAACTGATTAATTTCATTGAAAAATGATAGACCCATTTTGAAAGAAAGAAAGAAAGAAAGAAAGAAAGAAAAGAAAGAAAGAAAGAAAGACACAAACAAACAAAAAAACAAACAAAGAAAATTAAAGAAGAAAACGAAATAGAAAGAGAAAAAGAAAAAGAAAAAAAAAACAAAGAAACAAAGAAAATTAAAGAAGAAAATGAAACAAAGTAAGACCGAGAAAAAGAAAGAAACAAAGAAGGAAAAAAAAGACACAAAGAAAAAAACAAAGAAACAAACAAACAAAATTAAAGAAGAAGACGAAATAAGGTAAGACCAAGAAAAAGAAAGAAAGAAAAAGAAAGAAAGAAAGAAAGAAAGAAAGAAAGAAAGAAAGAAAGAAAGAAAGAAAGAAAGAAACTAAAAAATAAGACAAAGAAAAAGAAGGAAGAGAAAGAAAAAAGAAGGAAATGGAAGAAAGAAAGAGAGGACAAACATGGACATTGTCAAAATTTTTAAAATTATTAGAAACTGGATGACAGTCACTCAGCCTTTGTAAACAACAAAACAAAAGCTGTGAACTGGAGACAGTCGGCCTCTGCAGGTGTTTGCAGCAGAGATGTGCTGTACCTGGATGACGTTACTGTATTTAACGACTTCTCCGAGGAGCTTCTTGTTCTCCGACTCGTTCTGCTTCTGCTCCAGTTCTGCCGCATGCTGTGTGATACAACAGATGTTTATAAAAGCTTCAGAAATCAGTGACAATAAAAGTGCACATATTGGATTTCAGGAAGTGTTCTACCTGTAACTTTTTAAACAGGTCTCCCTGTGTGTTGTTGTTTCCCTGTTTTCCTTGTTTTGCTTTCCAGAACTGCTTCTGGGCCGAGTACCTGTTCATGGGACACACCTTGAAGAGGCAGTCTGGAAAGAGATGGGAAGTATTTAGTCATTTTGTGAGGCAGGTTAAGCTCCATTCGAGGGGTCTTAATGTGATAAAAGTGCATTTCTTTGGGTAAATGTTTGTTTACATTGCTGAGGTCACTTTAACACATCAAAGCTTTTTTTAACACCTCAATGTTGTGTTACAAAACACTTACTGCAAATGAGCTGGTTAGCCTTGAAAGTTTAAAGTGTGTGTTTGTGTTTCTGTGTGTCTGACATTGAGCCTGTGCGACTAATTTACTTTCTACACACCTCTGAACTTTTTGGGAGGGTTGGCCAGGTCTCCTGCATCGGGCTGGACCACACACCGGTCATCCACGAGCCTGCAGAGAAGAGATTTTCATACAAACACATGTCAAAGCTTAATTCAAACCACCAGTTTGAACAACTTACCTTCAAAACAAAGATTTACATGAAACTGTGGTGTCACTGTCGTACGGCAGACATGCAAATAAACAATGTAGAGTCACAGACTACAAGTCAGTATTTGAATACTCACTTCAAAATAACACTCAGTCTCTAACTGACCGACCAGCTGTGGCTAAAAAGCAACATGTGAAGGTGTGAGTGCGACATCACCACTGGATCTGTTTCTGCTCTGAGCACATCTCATTGATGACATGTTAGCCAATGACCCACAGACAAGCAGAGAAAGATCTGCTCAGTCTCCCTATTTCTATAAAGATTCACAGAGCCGGGCTAAAAAAAAACTCAAAAGATCCTCCAAATCCAACACAGCGGTAGGCCATAGTGGAAGATTTATATTCTATGGAAAAACTGACTCATGATCAGCGTTGGAATAAATGGATTTATCACCAGAATAAAAAGACAGGGGGTGATATCTGCTATGCAGAAAAGACTTTGAAAATAAAAAGAAAAAAACACCATAGATATTGAGATTTATCTCCTTAATATATTTATGTTCGTAGGTTTTGGTGTGATTTAGGTTTGTTAATATTGGAGGGAAAAAAAGCTTTAAAAAAGTGAAAAAAAAAAGATTTAAAAAATGTGACTAATATTTTTTGGCAAAATCAATGATATAAACATGTCTGGGTTTTTTTTAATTTATATTTACTTGGAGGATTTTTTTTATTTTCCATCCTGCTCAAAATTCACCAGATCCAGGGATGCTGGATTAGCTCAGGACCCATCCGAACAGACTGACCCTCTGCTGGTTAGCTCATGCCATTCATCGCTCTCTCTTTTTTCCTGGTTCCAACCGTCATATTCTGTCAATCAGTCATATTAAAACACTGAAAGTCACACCGATTCCTGTTTTACATAATTTTATGTCATTTTTGTTTGGCTAACAAAAAATAACAAATGAAAAAAAAATAGAATAAAGATGTCTGCAAGGATACCGAGACTCATTCACCACCAGTTACAAGCAACTTTTTTTTCTCCTCTAAATCGAAATTAAAATTTTTTAAGTCAGCTTTCATTTCAATTCTGCAGTATGTGTAACACATACAGAGGATTGAAATAAAAATACTAAGGGGCCCACGGTGCTTCAGTAAACATTTAGTATAAATAGTAAACCTCAGTATAAAACTTTACAGTAATTTTTAAATAAAATGTAAATATATCAAAGAATAATGGGAACATTTGTGCAAAAATGGAAAAAAAATGATAGTGCAACATAAGTAAATAAAAAAATGTGCTATTACTAAGGCACATGAGAGGTAACATTTTTATATGTTGTAGATTGCAGTGTTGAGTAGCATCCAAATAGTCACCCCAGTGCTGTGTAAAGTACACCTGATAAATAATGGATAAATAATAACTTCTCAGCTGGGATTTCTTTTCTTTTTTTAACCAAGTACTGATATGAAAACTGTTGTTCGTCATATGTATTGTATTCTGCACCTGTATTTTTTTCTTAAAAAACACATAAACACATGATTTAAATCACAATCTCAAATTGTGGTCCGCGGACCCCAAGTGGTCCGCCTTGACAGTGAATAATTTTCTTTCTTTCAAAAAAGTTTCCTTGAACCCCCCCCCCCCCCCCCCCCCCCCTCGAGAAAACGGTCACGCTAACGAGCCTACAGGCCAAGTCATCATGCATCGGTGGCTAAAGACGGGGACAGTAAAAGAAAATCAAATGAGGAAGAGAAAACTTCCAACACTGGCCAGAAGAAGGTGCAGCAGCAGGATGATTCAGCAGTGGAAGCTAACGTTAGCACAAGAACTAGCAGCCCGTCCATGTATGATGTGAGTTTATATTATATCGGCTGGCTATGTGGGCTGTTGCCTGGGGGCTACTTAACTTGGTGGTAAGTGGGGCTTGGTCTGATATACAATACGAGAGAAACTGATTTAAATGAAGTCAGTTTTTATCAAAGGGTATTACTGACCTTCGCTAGTAATAACTGACACAGGTGTCAACAATTCTACAATCTAACCAGAACTTTCTCAGGCTTCCTGTCAATGGATTTCAAAGACATTTGTTAATGAAGCAGTAAAGACTCCTGTTCGCTGCGCTGCTCTCGTCAGGGAGAAGTGTGTGGTTTCTGCGCAGGGTTGATGAAAGGGCATCCACAGGGTGTCATCCACTTAATAACCACCTTGTTTCTCACATGCAAGCCTTCATTTGATGTTTGCAAATTGTTTCATACATAACAGGGGAAAAAAAAGTGACACACAGCGTGTCAGGTCAGATTCAGACATATGCCAACAGTCAGTTTAAAAACGGTTCAGTATTAAGACCGGTACTGTTAAATAGTCTTCACCCAGGAGAAGTTTTCTTTGTTTGGAGAGGGATTTCTGAAATACAAGTCAAACAAGATCCCACTTCAGGGACCCTTGTTAGCAGTCAACACTAAAGAGAGGGTGAAACAGGAAAGACGTCTTTATTCAAGGGACTCTGAATATCTTAGTTTATCTATTCGGAATAGCTTTAAACAGCTCAGATGATCCATTAATCTTCATTTGCACCTGCTCTGAAAGAGTTTCAGTCTTGGCAATCTCTAATCCTCCTTCAGGAAGTTGGTTTAGTTGAGTAAAGAAGAGGTTTAAGCTGACTGCACCTTAACTAAGAGAGCATGTTAGGATAATCTTTTGTTAAAGTGCCTCTCTACAGGAAGTTGTTCCAATTCATGCATGAAAACCAGATCCCAGAGGGCAAAGGTCGCAGTGGTCGCAGTGTGTGAGGAGATTTTTACAGGTGTTGTTGGGAACACTCATTATCGCACCTTGTCTGTAGTTTTTGAATTACAGATGGCTTTACTACCAGCTGTGTGACCGTCATCATTCAAGTCTCCATGTCATCCCTTTCCCTTCGTCCAATTTGCACCGAAGGCCGAAGCGGACAAGCACATCCATTCATCTCGTCCAACGAGGAGAAACATAATGCAAAGCACAATTCCTCCAATTCATACAAAAGCTGGCAGCCCAGCTGGAGCGAGTTTCCTATTAATGTCACAACAGCTCATCACTGTCAGTCCGCAGCCTGCGTGTTTTTCCCTCCAACTCTGAGTCAGGATTACATCTAAATGAGAAACAAAAGAGGCCGGCAGGAAGCAGAATTAAGTGCTAAATGGCTAAACAGGAAGGGGCTCTGGAAAAATCTCACACGCTCATAAATAAGTAACCTTAAAAGCCTCCGAGAGCCAACAGAGGCTGACACTGGCAGCCAGGGCAGGAGTTTGCTCTGTGACCGAGATAAACATGAAGCCATGATAAATGTGACAAGCTGGACGCAGAGAAGGCTAATTTTAGCTTGTGTTCGGCAAACTGAGGAAACAACACAGAAAAACTCACAATTAAACACAGAGCGAGTCAGGTATTGTACTTCTGATGTGCGCTTTTTTAAAAAATGAAGAGGTGTGACTCATGAGTAAGAAAAAAAGTCCACATGTGAGAAAGATTTGGTCTGAGGTTTTGCATGTTCGAACCTGCTGGAAAAGCAGCAAAGTGATCTGACTGAGTCATACGCTTCCCCCGTTTGATGTGTCCTGTCATTATTTCAAGTGGAAATAATCACATTAAATAAAGCTTTGTTGTCTCATAATGACTCCATATCTTATCTACACTCTGCACATCCAGGAAAATGTTAAATAATGTTAAATGATCGTTACGAAAAACATGAAATGCAATAATGGCTCCAATAAACGTGTCAGTCAGACAGTTTGCACACAGTCTATGGACACAGATTGAAGGTGCACGAGTAGTTTTGTGCAGTCTATGTTGCACTTAGCTGCCAGCTGTAGGGGGATCCTGTAGGGTCTCTGCTCTCAATCCTGCAGCTTTCCTCAGGCCTTGGTGAGCTCTGGCACCCTTCAGCCTCCTGATAGATTACTCAGTATTCCTGTCAGACTACATGAGGTATTAAATTACTGATAAGCGTTTCAGTGTTTACTTTCTGCGTTGCCTCATTTCTCGCAACAGGTCTGCGAACAATCTTCGCCTATAAACTACATTTAACACTTTTCGTTCTGCTGCAGCTGCTCGCCTTCGAGGTTTGGGGAGTTTTTGGACAAAGTTGAGTGCGTGCACTCCTCCAGAAAGTGAAACAAGGACAACTGATGCGTGCACCTATTTTGTTAGTCGAGGTGCAAAAAGACACCTCCGTGTTGCATTTTGATACTCTGCAGCACAACGTATTAAAGCTTCTGTTTGTCAGAGGAGTTGTAGGAATCAGAGAGACAGAGGGTGAAGTGAAGAAGAAAAAAAAAAAAAGGGAGAGAAGGTGGGTGGGGCAGTCTCATTCCTCAGGGCCAGTCGATCTTTCCACGCTCGTTCTGCAGGCTCAGAGGCCAGAGTGCACCCGGAACCAGTGAGGCATTTCACCTGACAATGAAGCTTTTAGCTTACAGACAAACACGCTGCTCGTGGCTCTTATTTGTCCTCCTGTGTGGACGACTTTACAGCGTATCACAGCTTTAATCTCATCTGCACACAGAGTTGAAACTTAAAAACAACATTACATTTTCAAGCAAAAGTCTTTCTTCTTTTTGTCACCTTAAAGTCAGCCAACTTTTATTTGACTTCTTATAACCATCCAACCAAATAAATATAAATCAAGGGGTGAATTCTACTTATCTTCTGATTCTTTAACCTTTTATTGACAAACGTATCATATTTGATACATGAGTTTCAAAAACCTCTATCTCATCTCATCAAAAAAATTGTATTCTACCCCCTTGAGGATTATCATCCCACTACAGGCAAGTGAAGTTGTATTTTGGCCCTTTTCAAAAATGGCTGCTCTTATGAAATCATCATCCACACACTTTTTTTTTTCTTTTTCAGGAAAACCAATGCTAATTTTCAAGAAGTGGTAAGAATAACATAAAATTCTAAA
This sequence comes from Labroides dimidiatus, assembly GCA_030710495.1. Classification (NCBI taxonomy): domain Eukaryota; kingdom Metazoa; phylum Chordata; class Actinopteri; order Labriformes; family Labridae; genus Labroides; species Labroides dimidiatus. The sequence continues at coordinate 28,303,149 of CM061147.1, read as the reverse complement.
TGTTTGTGTTTAAAAAAATAATAATAAAAAAAATGATAGAGCAATATTTTTGTTGATTTTGTTAGAAGGGTTATTTAACATCTCGGTTCAAAAAAAAATTTTGAATTTTCTGGCTACTTTTGATTGGTTAAGATGCATCTTGTGACTCATTAGAGTTGTCCTTGCTTTGAATGACATAATGAAAGAGTCTTGCAGGAAACTCAGAATCAGGCTAATCAAATGTTGCTCAGGTCTGCATGTTTGGCTCCTCTGCAGTCTGTCAGTAAGAAAAGGTCTGGCTCACATATGGTCAGATCAAAATATGTGTAAAGGTCAGAGGTTAAAACTAGTTCAAATAAATTAAAATCTTTAGGAACTGCTTCCTTATGTTGCCAGCGGAGGGGGCCTGACACCTGTTGTCTCCTCTGGATCCCCTAATCCCGACTTTGACGACCACAGGCAAAACAAATCTCGCGACCAGCACCAGCACTCGTGTACCTGGATGAGCACGCTGCTTTGCATTCCTGTTACATTTGCGTAAACGTGAGGAAATTTCCTGAGAGGCAGCATTTTGCCCGCTGACAGGCCCTGACTGCAAGTAGCGCTTAAACTTTTGGGTCCAGCAGCTGAAAGTGCGCACAAACAGATGAAGGGAGGGGAATGTGGGGTCAGATGAGAAGTAGAAGTAGCAATTTATGATGACTTCATAGGTTTCCTAGCGAGCAGAAAGTGAGAGGCAGAGGGGAGGAACTTACCCCAAAGTACTGATGAAGCCATTCACCGAGCCTTCCGCGTACAGAGACACGATGTCTCCAATGTGAAGAAAACTAGATCTGTGCTCGGACATTTCTCAACCTGTTTGTAGGTCACTCCTGGTTTCCCATTTATGAACAGCAGATACTCCTCTGCTCGTGAAGAAATCCACGCGTTAACGCAGTGGATCCACTTTAGCAGCGGTCCTCAAACTCATTCTTCCAGCTCTGCTTCAGAAAGTCAATCCAGGGACGTGCAAGCGAAAAGTGCAAAAAACTGGTGACGATTTTATCACGAAAGCGCAGTGTTTTGAGACTTATTCAACTTCTTCCTGTATGTCAGACAGACCGGAGAGGGCTCCTCTTCACATCCCCTTCAGGGGGAGGAGACTGCTGCTGTCAGGGCCCGGAGCCAATTCCGTCAATGAAAGGTTTTTGTTTTTAATCCCGAGCTGCAGGCCCCACGGAGGAAAAAGCTTTTACATTAAAACTTTTTGGAAAAGTTTACATCGTAATGTTAAACCAGCTGCAGGATTGGACTGTTAGTATCCTGGAGGTTAATGTGCCCAGTTTGATTTTCTGGTTGGCCTACTGTCTTTTTTTATGGCATAATAAGACCTCTGAATACATGGGGGTATTTAAAATTGAAATGGTGAAATAAATACTTTTAAGAATAAAAAAAAGTTAGTATGACCATTTATTTATTTATTTTATTTTATTTTATTTTTTATTTATTTAATTCTTTTCTCAAGGTTTTGACAGCATACTACTATTAACATACTAAAATCAATGTCTGCCAATTATGTAACATGGGGAAAAAATGACTTACACTCAAAAAAATTAAACATTGACTTTAATTAAATTTATTAAGTCAACTGGTTCCATGGAAATGTCTTTGGTTGCTTGAAAACAATACTTTTAGGGTCAGCTAAGTTAAATTTAAGCTTGCAACTAACCTAATACATTTATATGGAATTAAAGTCAACGTTTCATTTATTTATTTTTTTGAGTGTAGGCAAATTTTTGACCATGCCTCTGTGACTTCAGCAGCTTAACACCTTCAGTTCTGTCAACAATAAAGCATGTTTGCCTCCCTTCTCCTACCACCAAGCACTTGGTTTGTTTTGGTTTGGTTATGTTGTCTTAGATGTTGGTTTTTGTTAATGCACCTTTCAAAACACACACGCACACACATACAGACATACATCCAGACTTTACACATAGCACTGATTATACTGACAGCCACACTTCATGCTTTAATTAATTCATCCTATTTTCAGGAATTAATCTGGTTTATAAATAAATCTACTTTTTTTAAACTGTTCGCCATGATGTGGTCTCCCATTTGACTTTTGTTATAACTTTTGAGCTAGGTCATAATCCTTGAAGCATGGAAATAACTTCAGTGGTTAGGTAGCTTCTTCTCCTACTTGGAAATAAAAAGGGCCTATGTCACACTCTTGACATAAGCCGTTGTACTAAAGGTGTAGAATCACACTTATCATTAAGTGAAACAAAACATATTACTTAAAGAGCTGTTAGAAGTCACCATCTCATCTACCTTAGGAAGTTACAATGGTGAAGTGATGTTAACCAACTCAAAATGTGATTAATCTTTAAAATTTTAGTACTTACAGTAATTTTAACTTCAGTCTAAAGTTTCTCCAAATACTTAAAATATATATATTTTTTTAATGACAAGGAAGAAAGATCTACCCATCTGGACGACTTCTAAAATGGGATTTCTGTTACACTTATCACAGCAGGTGTCTTTCTTATGTAAAACTATCCAGTGGAAAACTATATGTGGCACTCAGCGTTGCAGAAATAAAGATGCAAAAGGTTTCCGTTTTGTACTGCAATACCTTTTGTTTTCCACCAGGGGGTGCCAGAGAACAACTGTAAAAGTGATCCTTTATTTCTGAGCTATATCGCCCTCCAGTGTTTACTTTTCAGCATGAGGTAACTCATCTTCTAGCCTCCTGACTTTGTGTTTAACACAAACAAATGGGTTAGAAAAGACCTTTTCATGCAGGTGTCAACAGATCAGGCGTGAACACAGTCTGCATGTTGGACATAGTGACACATATTCATAAATGACCATCAGTTTTTAGCAAAGAAAATTTACAAAACCACTTTAAAAATGCAAAACAAACGTACAAATAAACTTAACACCAAAATGGTGGAACCAGAGTAGTTGAGAGATTCACTGTTATGAACCACAATAATATCCGGAAGTTTCTAGAAGAGGTGTTTCTGCTGAGTCGCTTGATACTGACCTTTTGAGGTTGATACACAAACTGACTCATGGCATCTGAGGAAGTATGTTTACAACTCTGATATGCGTTGTAGTCATTGTACTGAGAAACCCATAACTTAAGTCTATATTTACAATATTCATTATTATACAGTGCATTTATTTTGGTACTGAAGCGTTTCCCTCTTTGGGGTATTTCTATCTAATAGATGTGTTGTGCTTCAACAGATTTTACAGGGATTTTCATGCACGTTTAGACCTTTACAGTCATTTTAAATCGCAATTAACAGATAAAATATCACGTATCTAAAGCCCATGAATTAAACTAGAATCCTACAAAGTATTTCGCATGATCCTGGGTCAATTAAAGGGGCTGTTCTCATAATAGAGTCCGATATCTGAGAGACTTTTACAGGCACGTCTATTCCAGTTTAAGCAATAGAAAACTTCTACTTTGACCTAATACAATACAAGGTGTGTTATCAGTACAAACTGTACCTAATCTAATACTAACAGAAAAGTTTCAAGAAGACAGGAAAAAAATGTGAATATCTATATATTATTATAATTTTATTTAATAGTTAAAACTTCCTATGAACAAAATTTGATCAAAGCGTGGTTTAGCCTTAAAAATTAGCTTCTTTTTCAGTGTTCTGTGCGCGTGCGTGCGTGTTTGAGAGAGAGAGAGAGAGAGAGAGAGAGAGAGAGAGAGAGAGAGAGAGAGAGAGGAGTGACTTTCCCATGTAGGCAGTGAAGCAGTCGCACCTTTCCACCAGCTCTGGACGGTGTCTCGTACCCTCCCTCACGCGCTCCTTACCGACACGAGCTATTTCCCTCTCGCGCTCGTGCTCGGAAGCTCCAACCGTCTTCTAACCGTGAACTGTAGACACTGAACCTGTCCGGTTCTCTTCCTCCACCACAACCAGCAGCGGGACTCACCCCGGTGTCACTCTTCCCTTTGCCACCATCCGTCCAAGTCGTCGCGAGGCAGCGGTGAGCGTAAGTTAACCTGACACGTTCAACTTTAACGATTTGATTTCCCACGCGCGTGCTCTGTTTGTCTAGCATTTTAACAGGTGGTATTCTGTACAGGTAATGATCGCTGTAAACTGTGCGATATATGAGCGCTTCTTTGTTGCCTCGTGGATGTGCCGAGTTAACTGCTCGCGCGCGTTGGATAAACCGTACAATGAAGCTCCTATTGTGGTAAATCGCCAGTTTTGCAGCTAGAGACAGAAAATCAATTCTAGTGAACGTACCTGTACTTAAACAGACAATAGGTGAATAAAGGAAAGGCTACCTGTAAACAGGTGTATGGCTTTCTTTGATTCTTTGTCTTAAAATGAAGAATTCTGCATCTGCATACTGTACAATTTTGCTGTTACATGTTGTTTCTCCACAGACCTTCACACACACAGATGTTACTAGATGCTTATGCACATTTCTCTACTTTAAAGCGACTTCTTCGCATCTAACAATTTCTCCTCACAGGAGATTAGGAGGTTTGTTCATTTCTTCCTAAGTATTGACACATTTTCTTCTTCCCCCCAGAAGCCTGAGAGGTGAACAGTGTGGGAACTCTAAGGGATTATCATCTGACCTTAACCCCGAGGAGACAAAGCAACTAGACCGTTCGATCACACATTTTCTGATCTTTGCTGCACTACAATGCCTTTGAGGTTACAATGTCTGCACTGAAGCGCGTTATCCTACAAGAGAAGGACCAGGATGTGGAGAAGAAGCTTGACTGGAGCTACATCGAGTGGGCTGAAAATGAAATTATCACCACAGGTGTGGCAAACGCACAGACGCAAACGGACTGGGAACAAACTTTTGAGCACAAAGAGACTCAAACCAGCAACCCGGTCATAATGCACATAGACCTGACACGGACACACTCCAAGCTCAGACACTCATCCCTTGGGAACCCAGACTGCTTGGAGGCACCTTTCTTCCAGTTTGACCGGCAGGCCCCAGGGCGCATCTCCACTTCACCAACCCTGAGAAGGATGAGGAGCACCAGACGTCCTTTTGCGGACACCTGGGACCCTGTCAGGATGGGGAGCACTCAGGAGGAGCCTTCCTCTCCCGTAGGCCCCCTTTCCCCGGTACACAAAGTCAGGTCCCCTCTTGCAGCGAGCCCCCTCTCTGATGGAGAGATCTGTCAGACCAGCTCATCGTCGGGCCGACAGAGAACCAGATCATGTAGATCAAAGACCTTTGATAATTGTATAACGTCCAAGAGACAAGATTGTAACAGTGCTCATCCTGCTGCTGTGAAAGTATTTGGATTAACTGAAAGTGACGTAAAGGTGAGCTTCTACAGGCTTTCTTTGTGGTTTTGCGCACACACACACACACACACACACAATCAGAAAGAAATCATTTGTTTCCTCCAGTTTCCTGCTGATTTCTTCCAACCATCACATCAAATCACGTAGAGTAGTCTGGCGAGCATTTTTTAATCTATAAATTAAAAGGTTACACATTCCTTTCTTGCTGAAACGTTCGCTCCCTCTTTCGGTCTTGCCTCCTGCGGTGGTCGCTCACAATGCGAGCTTTTGACAGCAAATGAATCAGCAGTTACATGCACTGACAGCTCCGACCAAGCCCACTGCCCCGCAGAGCCCTGGGAAGTGCTCTCCTTGGGCCCCCACTCACCGCAGTCAGCAGTCACCCAATAATGGAGGGGTCAGTGAGCGATGGGAAAAGATAATGGGGAGATCTATTCATCAGCTCGTGGTATTCAAGCGAGCACATTCTCAATAGAGTCCTGACATTCTCCTCAGATATCAGAGTCTTTTGAGGCCGAGCGGCCACTTAAAACACTGATTCAGATTTGAGTGTCTTTGAAAGTGATATAGTGGTGCTGCTAGTTGGAGGAGGTCTACGCTGCCTCTGTTTGGAGCTTCGTATACAGTAAGAGTTCAAACTCTGCTTGTGTGAGATGTTTAACGACAGCTTTAGGAAGATGAGGGCTTGTAAATTATCCTTCAAATTCTTTGTTCATCAAGTAAAAATCAATTTCAAGTTGTTTTTTCTTTGTTTGTTTGACTGATGCCATATTTTCTTCTTCTTGTTTTGCAGGAGAAGGCACGTAACAGGTAAGTAAATTCTGGACTGCTTTGCATGTCGCCCTGTCGGAACGTTTTTTTGCATATCAGGAATTCAGTCAAACTTTTCCTCTAACCAACAACCGATCTAAAAGAGTGGAACATCCCCGACCTGAAGCCCCAAACATCCACGTTGAATCGCGACGTCATCCTGACACGAACGTATGAGTTTAGAGCGAGTCGGTGCATCATCAAGAGTGCCACGCCATCAGGGAGCATGATTGGATGTTTGCTTTAAGGAGCCCCATTGTGCATTTATTGTCATTCATGTCTTTGTGAGCAGAGCATCAGCTTGGTGAGTTAAGTTTTGAGAGCCCCATGGTTATGTATGGGCTAGACAAACCCTCATTAAGGCTTTCTCTTACCACCACACACACACACACACACACACACACCCTTCCTAATGGGCTGCAGGGCTCTTCCCCTCACTGGATAATTAGGCAGCTATTGTCCTTGTAATTACACCCTGGCACTGCGCCTCTCACAGTGACCAGGCCCTGCGAGCCATTGGTTGGGACAGTTTTGTTTTGGGGGGCATCATTATTTCTCTTGTGCGGGAACAAAACACCCATTTTTACAAGTGCTCTCAGTGGCAGAGAGGCGGACACAGAGGAAGCTTTCTGAGCACTCACAAAGCAACAGGATGCCTTTGTGAGGATGCTGTGGAATGAGCTGCAAGGAGGCACTGACCTGGTTTAGAGAAGTAATCGGGCCTTTCAGACCGTCCCATTAGCTAACCGATCCTGCACAGCGCTCAGGTGCTGCAGCTGACTGTTGTCTATTTTACTGTTGAATCAGCACTGACTGCCTATACATTGATCAGGAGAGGTGGAGAGGGGGGGCGGGGTGTATCAGTTTACCAACACGGCTCCTGCTAGTGAGAGCTGTGAACACTCAGTGCTTTCACAGTCCCACAAAAGTATCCCAGTTGTTGCCAACTTATACTGTACAGGTTGTTCCTGCAGCCATGTGGCCTACATGTGCATTCGAGTTAGTCTCGTTTGCTGCTTGTGCAACATTGAGGGCTCAGCGGTTGCAATGCAGCTACTGTTCGAGGGGAAATTATGAGCTGTAAGAGGAAGAGAGAGTATTTATTCATTCAAATACAGCAGACTTTATGTTAAATAGACCAGGCTAGCATTGTTCCTCTTGATGGTACTTCTGCTCTGCTTTATTGTTTCATCAACTCTCATCCTGTCAGCCTTCGCTTCCTCGTGATCTGATCCCGTTTCTGATAATGAGACTGTTTGAGCTTCCCTGATATAAAGTTATCTCTCTCTCCCCAAACGTAACATTTTCTACTGAATAAGCCGTTTTCTCTTGAACTGGACTCTGAATGTTTGAGCGAGTGACACTCCGATCCGTCGACACAGGTCACTGACCAGCTGTCGATCAGTGTCGCTGAGCCGAAAGTGAATCTTATCTTCACCTAAAAACCAGCCTGTCTGGTTGCCGCACGGTTTATTTCTGCTGACTGCTGCAGCCGTTTCAAGTGACGAGGCGTCTCATGTTATTGTTGGGTCGCGGCGTTAGAGTCAGAAAGCCACCAGTCAAGTTTTACAATGTTCCGAACAGTTTATCCCCGCAACAACAAAAAGAAACGTCAAAGAGGCCGTGCTCTTGGAGCCCTTTGGTTAGATTTGTCCTCATCCGGACTTTTGGCTTTCATTTCATCCCCTAAATATACATTTTTAGTCCCAGTAGTAATCCCTGGTGTACAACAGCAGAGGATAAGTCAAAACACTTGAGCACAGTGGCTGTTTGAGATTACCCCGAGGCTAAAAGGCAGGCCTGTGTTTTTCCAGCCGCAGCAAAGCCTCAGTTAGTAACTGTGCAAAAGAGACCAAGAGGATTATAACTGACACACACACACAGCTCCCCTTCTTACACACACAGGCCGAGCCATTAATGAGCATCTATCCACACATAATCCAGGCACAGAATACTGAGCCTTTCTAATTTATGATGCTCATGCTAATCCCAGTCGAGTTCACAATACTGATGGTATTTCAGCGGAATTTCAACCACGTAAAATGACAGAAAAAGGAATTCAGTTATTTCCTGTTGCGTTTTCTCTTGGTGCTGGTTTACATCCACAGCAGTTGTGGGTACAGATGACTCAGATGTCTTCTGAGGCCTTTTTAAGAATAATTTGCAGTCCTTTAAACGAAGGTGTGAAGATGCTCACCTGTTCCCCTGTTTCTCTTCAGGCTCCAGGAGAGGAGGCGGAGCTCTGTGGTGGTCAGCCTGCCGGGATTGGATGTTTCGCCTGGAGATCTTTTTGTATCTAACGGAGTCGCCGACATTTTAAATGGATCAAACTTCTCTGGTAAAACTCTAACCTTCATTTAGATCACAGTTTTTCCCCGGATCCTTACGATCCTCACAGATAAATCCAGTTTCCAGATTTCTCAGACGTTTCTCTCAAACGGTGAAGTTACGATGAAAAGACACTTTGTGCCACATTGGCCTTGTTGAAGTTAACTGCAGATTAAAAGGGGGACGGGACGGCACGGCAACGGTTTCTGGCCTCAGGTTGGAAGGGTTTCCCTGCATGCTTCATTCATCTGTTGTGTCTTTGTGCTTCAAAGGACGCTCATCATCGTGTGTGTGTGTGTGTTTGAGGCATAAAACCACGACTAATATCCAGTGTGTTTGCCATTTAGGCACAGAATTTCTTTTACTATGCAAAGTATTTGCGTTTTTTTTTCCCTAATCCAGTCTTATTTTCCTCACAGAGAAAATTTTGCTCTTTTATTCATAATTTTATGTCATGTTTTGTGTCTTGTTTGGGACTTTTCCAGATACAAAGAAGTCAAAGTGGCCCTTTTCCAGGCGGAGCACGGTAGGTGTGTGTGTGTGTGTGTTTGTCTGTTGTTGTCATGTGGAGCTGGTGCTGACAGTGTTTTTGTCTCTTGCTTTGATGTGCTTTTTTCAGAGTCAGGCATTTGTTTGGACATTGTTCGCTGGCTCTTAAAGCAGCTCAAAGTGGTTTCTCTTTGCCTTTTCGGCCACATTTTTCTAACGTGTCAACACTTAAAACCTGAGCCAAACTCGTTGGGTTAGGTTGGTTATATCATAAAGAGAGAGGTCAATTCCTCCTCATGTGGGCTTAACGCTCATCCATCACTTAGCGTCGCATTTTA
>CM061147.1:28126402-28288902 GCA_030710495.1 Labroides dimidiatus | reverse complement strand
AGGTGTGGGAAAGCAAAGTATCTTTTTTGGACGTGATTAAAGCCAAAAGTACAGGGTGTGGAGGGGCTCAATAAACCGTTATCAAAAGTTAGCAGGTATGTTCACCACAGTAACTTGAATTCAAACACGTTTCTGTGTCTTGTATTTCTGTTGTGGTTTGCATCTTCTTGTCTTTTTTTATGGGCGTTTATCTGCATCTCGTTGGCCGGTGTCACCTGCTCTATCTGCTCACTGGTGTTCGTGCACCACTCCTCTCTGCTTGGCAGGCTTTTCAGGAGAGCGTCTGCCACTGTCTGCAGAAGTACTGCCTCAACTACTCCACAGCCCTGCTTTATCTGGACGGCCTGAAGCCTCGAGAGGACTTTGGATCCTACGTGAAGGTACAGGAGGGAGCTCGCTGAGGGGAAAGTCAGGGACACTTTGTACTCTTTGAGTACAGCAGGCAGAGAAGTTTAGGAGAGGACGCACGGCAACCTTTATACATAATAACCCACTTCACTGTCACATATAGAAGAATGTGTCTCCAGGCTAAACTTCTCCATCATGTTGGGCTTTTATTGTGTTTCCTTCTTCCATCTCACTCCTCACAGCCCACCCCCCCCCTCTGCTCTAACAATCCCCACGATGAGCTTTTTCACCCCTTTGACCCTCTTCTTTTTCCTCCTCTCACCCTGTCCGGGCTTTTTTTCTATCCCTTATTATTTTTTTTCTCCTCAGTGGTGCGAGAGGAACGAACAGTGCAGGAGGCTGCAGCTACGGGACCTGTTAGTGGCGCCGCTGCAGAGGCTGACCAGATACCCGCTGCTGTTGAGGAATATCGCAAAGAGATGCCAGGCGGAGGACGAGATCAGAGGCCTGCAGGTCATAGCTGAGCAAGTGGACACGTCTATATGTGAGTGACGCACATTAAACACTATGTTATTACTTATTACGGCTACAACGACTCATTCAGGTGTTTGTCAGCAGGTGTTTGACTTGCATATCATGATACAGGGAGCAGCGTAAGCAGGTGTAAGTAAGGGAATATCTGTCAACACAAACAGAGCAGTTTGTGTCCGTATGAGCGAACGTGCTGCTCCTCTTGGACGGCAGCCAGCAGCCATGACCGTTTATTCTGCAGCGCATGCCTCTGCCTGCAGACCTGTTGTGTGGGTTTACTCTGTAACTAGAGTGACAGGCTGTGGGAAATGTGCCGCAGCACTGCGCCTCAATGTCATTCTGTGTGTTTAACTCGCAAATCTTTAACCACACCAGTTTCCGTAACCATTAAAAAGGTGTGGCGGACGGGACCGAGAGGTAAAGGCTAATGTCCTCTGGGCGTGGGGGGAGACACTGACTGTAACAGCTGATTGTGCTGCAGTCTGTCACGACACGGTTACACCCGTGTTAGTCAGCAACCTGCACCGAACAACGAAACACAACCAGATAAAAGTGGAGCTTTATTAACCACACCGATGAAGATCATTTAATATAAAAGGTGTCATTAACAGGATTAAAATACATAATGAAGTGTTTTTATCTTTACTCTGCAGGCATGTGTTTTCATGGCTTGGCGGCTTTTTGTTTCCAGGTGATTTAGAAGGAAAGGTGAAATGGCTCGACAACTATCAGAAGGTGAAACAGCTGAGGGACGCTCTGGTGTGGCTGCCTGTGTGGGAGAGAGACAAGCGTGCCTTCGTACCCGAGGTCAGCCTCCCGATGTGTCAAACAACGTTTGTGTGTTTCTCAAAAAGTCATCCTCTGATACCTTTAGCGCACCGATAAGAAGATGCAATCATTTATCTTGACGTGAAATCAGATATCCTGTAAAGCACAGCAAACCGTCTTCAGTGTGTTCACATGTTTTCACCGCAGCGCGTCGTAAGCTGTTACTTTGGTATCACTCGGATCTCTGCGTTTCAGCTTACAAGTCGAGAGTTGAAAATGTTTACGTCCTGATCTGCCGTCTCTGAACCTGTTTCAGAACCTCAAACACCTCTTAAAGGCCGTCACTCTGGAGAATCTCATCTCGCACAGGAGTCTGCTGCACGAAGGGAAGCTGGTGCTCACTGAGAACGCCAAGCTGATCGACGTTTATCTCTTCCTGTTCGACGAATTCCTGCTCATCACGAAGATAAAGAGGAACAAGAAGGTTCGGTTCTTTACGCGTGTCATTGAACAGCTTCAATTTGAGGCTGTTGGCTTCACAGATCCTTCATGCTGTATCCTCTGTATCCTCTTCTGTAGCGGTCTGTTGGTCCAGAGCAGAATCCACTGAGGCCTCCACAGAACCTGGAGCTGGACCAGCTGCTGAAGGAGGGATCTACCTTTACTGTTCTGGACCAGCCGGTGTCTCTGGACCGACTCCAACTCAAGAACATCGACCAGCTCAATGCCTCAAGTAAAAACAGGGTTTATGACTCCTTGTTGTGGGTTTTGTTGGGTTTAAAGTGCTTATTCAGGCTGACTTACAGTTCTGGTTTACATCTTATTTTACTGAATGAATCTTATTTTTTTTATCGTCACATTTTTGGTGTTAAAATATCAATTTTTTATTTTGATTTACGTCTTTTTGTAGCATCAGGACTTCCTCATTCATTCATCATCATGCACCAGAACCGCTACCAGCAGTGCATCGGCGCTTTCATCCTGCAAGCCGCCTCGGAGGCTGCTAAGGTAGTTCACTTCAATTATGGATTCCTCAAAGGTCACAAAAGGCAAAACAGATGAACAACAGCACGTGTGGATTTCTGCAGAATGGAACAAATCTTTAGGACATCACTGGTTAAAGAGGACCAAAAGTTTAATCACATCAACTCCTCAATGAAATGATGACGTGACATTTCCATTCCTGAACCTCTTCATGTGTTGTTTTTTTCTCAGAGAGCATGGATGTCAAAGATAGAGGGCGCTGTGACTGCGCTGCTGAAGCTGGACTCTGAGCAGCCGCGAGTCAAGAGCTCCTCCCTGTGGTTGGAGTCCTCTCAGATCTGAGCCACCGAGCAGCACCTCAAGCCATCTGAAACTTCTCTACTGTCAATGTGCACTTCACTGTCTCCTGACGTCCTGTAACTTAAAGTACTAGCACTAGATTCCTTTTGTAACTTAACGTTTGCCGATGAAGGCAGCTGCTTCAGTAGTGTCAAATAAATGTCATTACATAGTGGAAGTTTTTCATTTATTTCTAAAAAAGAAAAAAAAACAACAACTATTATTTCCATGCAGTTATTACTCCAAGAGTTTTTGGTGCCAAAGATAATCAACAGTGATTCACCTTACAGTCATATTTACGGTGGCCCTGAGAGGTCACAGCACTGCAGCTTAAGAAAACAAGCAAAAAGATGAAACACAAAGCAAATTAAGAAATTATCTTCATCAATTTGACAACATGTGCAGCATTTAGGAAACACGCTGCAAAGACTGCAACGCACACATTAGAAAAACTCACTGCAAATAGACTGCAACACAACAGAAGAGTTTCCAGAGGACGATCACATGATTCAGATATTAGCCTATTGACTAATAACTGAATTAAAATGTTATCTAGAAACAGTTCCGTTGTGTTGCCTTCTATTTGCAGCACGTTTTTCAAATGTGTTGCGTTGTAGTCTTTGCAGCGCGCTTTTGAAATGCTGGGCATGTGTTGTCAGGCTGATGAAGATGTTTTCTTAATTTGCTTGTGTTTTGTCTTTTTGCATGTGTTTTCTTAAGTTGCAGTGCTGTGACCTCTCAGGGCCACCGTACATAGTCCCTGAGCTTCTGATCAGATGACGGGCTTGTTGAGCCCAACTTGAACTGTAATAACTGACCCAAATTTTAACAAGTTGTTACATTTCAGGCTCAGCATCTTGTTACATTTTGGGTTTTGTTATTTATTTTTTTTTAAATATATTTCGGGTCATTGTTACATATTGGGCTCTAACAACACCCGTCATAAACTGATCGCTCAGATTTTTTGAAATTTTAGTAAGAAAAAAAACAAAACCTTCTACATTGTTGTTTGAACTCATTTTTTGTGAGAATCAAAGGTAAGCTTCCCAGATCATTTGGTTGTAGTTTTGTGATCAAAAGCTCCAAAATAATTTAATATACAATGCAAGAAATAATAAACAAACAAAATATTCAAACCTATAATTTTATCGCTTTTTGTGAAGGAAAGGAAAAGTTTCTTCAGTGTTAAAACATTTCATGAAAGCAGTTTGGTATCAGAGCAATGAAGCTATTTAGTGGAAACAGAAGAAACTTAAAGTTGAATTTAGGACAGATTTTGTTTCTTTATGAGACAAATTCTTTAGGAACAGAAAAAGACAAGAAAATAGAAACATACTGTAGATTTTATTCAGGTTTGTCATGATGATGAATTAGAAAAATCAACAGGTGCATGTGAACATGACTTACATTATCCTCTCTCAGCTCGCCCTGACTGGTAATACACAGTGTGTCACCGCTCACAGTGAGCCGTGACCTACGAGACGTTGGCCTAAGGCACGCCTTCACAACCATCACGTGTGATGACTCTAAACAAGGAGAAAATACGGTGTGTGTGTGTGTGTGTGTGTGTGGGAGCCAGTAAAGTACTCATGCATGATAACTGACAGCAACGCAAAGCAAGCCGCAGTTGGGTGTTCACACGTCTGTGCTGCAGATTCGTTAAAAAACTAAGACACTGATGAGTTCACGTCATGTTTTGACATCCACGAGTGTTAGATAATTAATTTTCCTCTTAAATTACAAACATTTACAAAGATAATTATGACAGCCTTAGTATTAATGAGCGTGTTCGTACATCAGGGCAAGAAATGCAGAAGCATGTATGAAGTGGGTGGTCTTTTTTTCTGTGGCTGGGATGAGATCAGAATACAATAAGGTGCAGATCATCTCTCTTAAGTTTGAAGGGACTGTACAGTTTGACAGAAAAATCATGAACCCCTCAATCCAATGCAGGCGATGACACAAATCAGATCTAAGATTTAGAAATAGTGCTTTTCCTGTGCCAGTCTGAGGTAGACAAAACAAAACCGAGCATCACAAAGAGACCGGTGATCTCCGGTGATCTCCGGAGCCTGCAGCTGAGATAGATGATGCTTTTTTTTTTGACGAGCGAAAAAAAAAAAAAAAAAAAAGCATTGGAGCTCATTTGGTAAGTCTGAAACAAGCTGAGTGTTGTAAATCGCCAGCGCTCAGGGTCGTCTGGCTTACAGTGTTTTTCTTCTGCCTGCTCCAGCCTTCAGACAACTTCACAATAAGATCTGACAACATGTGACATCATTTATAAATTATACAGAGCAGAGATTTACTCGAACAGTGCCCTCAGTAGCTGACAGGATGGACAGAGAACTGTTATTTACAGCTGCACCTGAACGCCCGGCCTTAACACCAAAACACACACACTCTGTCACCGCACTAGTACACACAGCCACAGTTATTGCTTTAAGCAGAAAACACACACACGTACACACAGATCCAGCAGTACTCAGTGCTGTTGATTGAGGGGAGGGGAAGCAGCAGGAAACAAAAAATGTACGTGCAGGCACCTTCAATGACTGCATCACTGTTTTGCAGAAAGCACCACAATTTGTAAAAAAAAAGGAATAAACAAAAAACAGACAAACAGAAACATGGCACAGCAAAATAAAGAAAAAAAAGACTGTACATCGAAGACTGAACATCACACATGCTGCTTTCGAGATAAAACATCAGACCCTGACATTAAAAACCTCTTTTAAAGAAAAACACTGACAGATGAAATAAACTCTCAGCTGGATCCCCGCTGCAGACATTCTTTGGTCATGAAATACGATGAAAACGTGGATTTTACAAGCCCACTGCCACACAAAGGAAATGTGTAGAAACTGACGATGTCATGTTTCGCTTCAGTTATGGACATTAATACGCTGGGGGGGGGTTTAGGGGCAGTTTTTTAATTTTTAGATTTTGATATAAAAAGAAAAAAAGCCATTTCACCTGTTCATCCTAAACTTTTGCTGCAAAAATAACTCCTGCTTTTACCTATGTATAGTCTCACATTTAAAACCTTTGTACGGTGGCCCTGAGAGCTCACAGCACTGCAATCTAAGGAAAGCGCATGCAAAAAGACAAAACACAAGTGAATTACAAGAACATCTTCATCAATTTGACAACACATGCGCAGCATTTAGAAAACACGCTGCAAAGACCGCAAGACAACACATTAGAAAACATGCTGCAAATAGACTGCAACACAATGGATGTGTTCTCAGAGGACACATAAAAGTGATGCACATGTCCTGACACGCTTCTTGATGATGTGTATTTTAAGCCACAGCCCATTCAGGTTCTCTTTCTGTCAGTAGTGTTGGAAAATGAGATAACATAAGTGTTTTTCATTTATTTTAACACTGTGATGGCATGATTCAGATATTAGCATATTGGCTAATAACAGAAGTGTGCATCACTTTTAAGTGTCCTCTGTGAACTCTTCTGTTGAATTGTGGTCTTTGAAGTGCGTTTTTCTAATGTTTTGTGTTGTGGTCTATTTAAAATGTGTTTATCTAATGTTTTGTGTTGCAGTCTATTTGCAGCGCATTTTCCTAATGTGTTGTGTTGCAGTCTATTTGCAGCGCATTTTTTCTAACGTGTTGTGTTGTGGTCTTTGCGGTGCGTTTTTCTAATGTGTTGTGTTGCAGCCTATTTGCAGTGCATTTTTTGTTGCGGTCTATTTGAAGCACATTTTTCTAATTTGTTGTGTTGTGGTCTTTGGGGCGCGTTTTTTCTAACGTGTCATGTTGTGGTCTTTGCAGTGCATTTTTCTAATGTAATGTGTTGCAATCTATTAGCAGCGCATTTTTCTAATTTGTTGTGCTGTGGTTTTGGAAGTGCGTTCTTCTTATTTGTTGTGTTGTGGTCTTTGCAGCGCATTTTCCTAATGTGTTGTGTTGCAGTCTATTTGCAGCGCGCTTTTCTAACATGTTGTGTTGTTGTATTTGCTGCGTGCTTTTTCTAAATTCTGTGGATGTGTTGTAAAATTGATGAAGACGTTTGTCTTTCTGCATGTACTTTTTAAAGTCGCAGTGCTGTGAGCTCTCAGGGCCACCGTACCTTTGCTTATACTTTCATGAAATCATGATTAAATGCATTTAATACAACCTATGAAGAGTTGATCCCCTATTCTCTTGTGTCAGTTCTGCTTTTTGCAAACGCAGTTTTTCAGTGACAATAAAAAAAGGTTTTAGTTTTATCATCTAAGCTTTGACAGAGTCAATTTAAAACATTTGATGTAAGTTCCTCAGATAATTTCACTTCTTGTGACTGATCAGTTCCCTGCATGTACCTTTGTAAGGCAGCAGCAAATTTTCACATCACAGATCCCCCACCTCCTCTGACGCCAAAGCAACCCTCTTGCTAAAGATGCCAAAACAACGATGGAGATGTGAACTTAAAGAGACGGGTGGTGTTGTAGTTCTCACTGTCTCCGCTCTCTGGCAGTCCACAGGAGTAGCAAAGGCACAAAAACAGATACAGACAAATCCCAGCTCATCCCACCACGTTCCCTACACTCAGCTCTGGCGTGTCTTACTTCAAACCAGTTGAACCCCTCCACACCAGAACTAGACGTCACATGATGGAGGTGGGAGCAGTGCGGGTTCTGTCCTTTATAGTGCACATTTAAAAAGACAAAGACGCTGCCTTCTGCCTGCTGGAGGAGGAGGAGGAGGGAAAAGGGGGCGTTTGTGAGGAAGGTAAAGGGATGAGAGATGGAAATCACCCTTGGAGCTCCTCGAAACACGTCTCACAGACACGCACAGGCTTTTTAGAGGACGGCGTGAGGGCGTTTCTCGACGAACACTCGGCACAGAAAATGTTTCCACAATGTCTGCAGTGGTGCTGCATGTTCAGGAGAGAGAGAGAGAGATTGTTTGGTGTTAGACGCTTAAATGCAAGTTCTCCACCTGTGAGGATCACTTTTCAGCTTACCTTCCTGACCGAGAGAGAAAAGCCTTTCCCACAAGCCATGCAGTTCTGTACTTCATGATCCTCGGCCCACTTCCTGGTCAGGGACTGGGACTGTTTGATCTAAAGATACCAGCAGCAGAAGTTCAAATCAGAGCATGTGCTGTTAAAGAATCTTTTTTTTTTCTCCTTCATGTCAAGTGTTGGATCACTGACCTGGAGCGACTGGTTCTCTCGGCCCAGCTCCTGCATGGCTGCCGTCGTGTCGTCCAGCTTCCTCCTCAGCTCGACCACCTTGGCCTGCAGTTTCTCTATCTCACCTTCACCCTTTACGCACCTAAAACATGGCCACAGAGCACCAATCAAGATGTGTGTGTGTGCATGTCTGTTAATTTAATCTCCCCGGTTATTCTTACAGAGCAAAGCACTCTGTTCTTAACACGAGTGATTGCCTAGTATACATTTAAATATGGCTGATGATATCGGACCCGTTCTCTGAAGCCTTGAGGGAAAATAAGCACGTTTGGACATTAAATCTAAAGCCTTTTAAAAAACTTTGTTATTGATATATCTATCATTTGTAAACAGCCTCCTGTGTTGCATATGAGCACATGAAAAGTAATGTATTATTTAAGTGATGTATTGTAGACTTGGGCAGTCACTGCATAAAGCCTGTTGGCTGCAAAAACTGAAATTTAAGCAAGTCTTTATGTTTTATTTACTGCAAAAAAATGTCTTATTTTTTTTTTTTTTAAATCTCTGGTACTGCTTTAAACTGGTTTAAGCCCTTTCTCGAGGACAAGGCGTACTTTGTTGAAAGTGGCAACTGCTTTTCAGACCGAATGGCTATGACCTGTGGGGTTCCCCAAGGGTCAATTCTGGGACCCCTTTTGTTAAATTTGCGCATGCTTCCATTAGGCCAGCTAATACGCAGCAGTAACGTGTCCAACCACAACTTTGCAGATGACACTCCGATCTACATGTCACTGATGGCAGGAGACCACAGGCCTATAGGTTCACTCTGTCACTGCTTAAAACAGATCAGTGTGTGAATGCAAAACAATTTTCTCCAGCTTAACTCAGACAAAACTACCAAAACAGCCTGTTTTCTGTTTTTTTTTTTTTTTGATGGGCCAGTTTTTAATGGTTAATTAATTGAAGATTTTTTTTATGTTTTATGGTATTATTTTATTTTATTTTGCCTTCCTGTAATTTTATGTACATTTAAAGCACTTTGAATTGCCTTGTGTACGAATTGTGCTCTACAAATAAACTTTCCTTTATTAGACTTAATATGAGTCTTATTGACTAACAAAACTAGAAAACCGTTTCATTTAAAGATATTAAAAGATAAAAAAAAATAATGCCTGGATTCCTTGTAAAGAGTAAAGAAAATCTGATAATGGGATGACACAAATTCTCCTTAACTAGTTTCTTGAATTAAGGTGTTTGTTTTTTAAGACTCGGCAGGCAGTGATTTCTTCAAGTTGAAGTGTTTAAACTTTCGCTGTGATTGGCTGCATCATTAATAAAAATCAACCGATCAACTCGATATAAACAGACAGGAACACGCTGAGTCACATCTATGTCGTCCATCGCTTCATGTTTTTCTGTTTCCAGCCCTGATTGGTTCAATCTTAATCTGCGACTCTGAAATCTCCTCTTTCTTTCCTCTTAGTGAGACTCATCTAGGAGCCAAAATTAGAGCTCAATTTATGATTAATTAAGGTGACTGTGTAATTTGAATTTCTTATGCTGAGGGAAATTAAGGTCTTGAATAATTGATGTTATTAATGAGTAAATATGAGGTTTGAGGACAGATGTTAATAAAAACTCCAATGAAGGACATTCAGCAGCGGTGAGCTGTACAATGATCAAACTCATCTCACCTCTCCAGAAGAGCCCGCCTCTCGTCCTGGTTGTTCTGCACGGTGGCCTCCAGCACGGCGATCTCTCCCCTCAGCTCGTCCGTCTGTTTCTCCAGCTCACCAACTCTCCGCTGGCTGCCCTGCCACTCCCTCTTCAGCGTGGCGACATTTTCATTCAGAGCCGTCACCTGCACGCCCAGCTTAGCCTCCACCTCCTCCCTGCGCTTCACCTGCTCCTCTCTCGCTTGCTTCTCTGCCAACTTTTGGAAGGAAGCATTCATCGTGTCATAACGGAGATCAGAAGGGAAGAGGGACTAGGAATTAAATCAGCCAGGTGAGCCTACCAACTGTTCCTCCACATGCTTTGTTTTGGCGATGAGCTGCTCCTCTCTCTGGCTGACGCCATCCCTGGTAGCCTGGTGGTCTTTCTTCTCCTGCTCGATGCTCTTCTGAGCTGCCTCTACCTGAGCCTGCAGCTCCAGCTTCTGCTGGATCAACAGCTGTTTGGCTTCCCGCAGCTCACCCAGCTCCTAGGAAAGCAAAACACACAATGCAAAATGGCGGTACACACCCTGTCTCAGAGGAGAGACGCAGTTTCTCCTGTCACCTGCTCGAGCCAGATTAAAGTTGAGCAGGCCTGAGTTTGCTCTGACAGCAGCTTCAGATCAATTTGAAGATGTTTTAAAGGTCCAGGCTGACTTCACATGCTCGGCTTTAACTTAAGAATGTGGCTGGAATGACCCAGTTTATCTGAAATAAGCTGTTTACGTAAGAAACAAGCACGAGAAGCAGGTCGTTCATAGGACATTAAATGTGGGTCATGATTTGGAGCTTGAACAATCCTGAGGTATAATCCATACAGTCTGATCCCCTTTAAATCAACACATAAACACAGTTAGCTTTAGCTTCTTATGAAATGTGACTGACCTTCTCGCTTTTCTCCGTTAGTACTTTTAAATCCGACGTCAGTTTGGAGCTGCTCTTTTCCAGAACGCTCTTAGCTTTGTTCAGCTCCTCCACTTTACTTCTCTCCTTCTCCAACGTCTCCTTCACTTGACCCTGGTTGAAAAACAAACGTATTAGAATCAAAACTTCATCACATGAAGTCACAGGTGTTCGTGTCTGATAAGTCTTTTTTTTCCTTCAACCTGTTGCTTCTTCATTTCCTTCAGTGTTTCCTCCTGCTGCTGAAGCTTCTGGTCCCGTTTAGCTAGCTCTTCCTCCAATGAGCTGCGGCTCGTCTGCACTTCCCGGATTTGAGCCTCCAAGCTGGTCTGATGGGTGAGGTTAGCAGCCAGCTCCTCCTGTGAAAGCTTCAGCTTCTCCTCTGATGCCTGCAGAAAGAGAGAAGAGACGTTCAGGAGCTCAGTCACTGAGGAGGCTCGGGAACAAAATTTTAACATCGTATATCTCCGTTCTAGCACAACAGCTGCATATGATAGTCGTGTGGTTATAGTTGTGTGTGGTTTTCTAATAAGAAAGAATAAGAAAATACACTCCAAACAAATCATATCATATACATAAATTAATTTTCCCATAATCTATTAGGCATTTTTATCCTTTTATCTTTTTTATTCATTTTTTTGTGTTGTGTTTTATTCTTACTTTTTCTGTAGCGCACTTCAAATTGCAAGTGTGTTTAAAATGTGCTATACAAATAAAACTGCCTTGCCCTGAGTTATATGCACATTATTACCAACCTGATATAAAATAAACAGAGGAAGAAATTAAATGGTAGTGTTTCCCCTTCCATTGTATTGAGAAGTTAATTTAATTTTCTTTATAGCACCAGATCACAGCAGAAGTAGTTTAAGGTTCCCTCTCTTATAGATCAGGTCTGTAGCTTGTTCCCTGTTATTTACCTTATTTAAATGACAGGACGGTATTTCTGTCTCTCTGCATCGCACACATTTGCACACCATAGACTGTACAATTAATGGATGTAGCCTTTGCGATGTCACCCGTCTGTTTCTGAAACAGATTTTTGAAGCACAATGGCTGACGTGGCCTAAATGGAAATGAGGCGGACTTTGAGTCTCCACAGTAACAGCCATAGGGCGCCCGGCAGTCACGTAAGCTGAGCTGTGCCTCTGATTGGACGAACTGGCGAATCTTAGCATTGTCTAAACTGCAGAGTTAGAAAAAAAATCGCCCCCTGTACAGTGCGTGCCATTAGCGAAATTAGCTACTTAGACATTTTTTGTACCAGGCTGTAAACATGCAAAACAACTTTTTCTGGCTTGGTGTGTTTGTGACTTCTGGTACTTCCAGAGCCAGCCTCAAGCAGATGCTTTATGACCTGCAGATTTTAGCACTTCAGGATCGTCTCATATTGTCAGACCAGAGGTTGCCGCTTGGTGCACACACAGAGATGAGCACACTCCATATAGTGGACAAAGAGTTGGGAAAAATAATGTAACAACCACCACAAGAAATGCAGAAATTAAAAGTTCAGCACTTCCAGGGCTATCTCTGTAAAGATGGCATCCCCCACCCACCACTGCCCCAAGGCTGTAACCTAGGGGAAACAATGAATGGCTATAAGAGCGGGCACGACACTGTCATGCAACAGCAGTATGACCATTTAGTTTAACCAACAGAGAAGCACGCGCCATTAAACAAAAAAAAAAGAAAAAAGAAGGAAAAAAGAAGTTTGCCTTTCAGCCAAAAAAGCTTGAAAAACATATTGCCACAAAGTGAATTAGATTCATGACCCCCCCATCCCCCCCACAAGAAAAAAAAATGCAGATTTACATGAATCACAGAAATTACTTATTTTGTATCCAAAACAGCAAATTTTTCCAAAAGGTGATGAGTTTGCACCCTTGAAATCATTATGATTGTCCTTCACCCCTTCCTGCATAAACCGACCTTCAGGTCTTGGCGCAGTGCAGAGACTTCAGACTCCTTTCCATAGAAGTCAGACTGAAGCTTGGCGAGGCTTTCCTGGCTCTGAGACACCTGTTCCCTCAACTTGCTCTCCTCTTCTGCCTGGAGATTCAAGAATCAGACACATAACTATGAACACATGCAAGATTTACGTATCAAGGTTTCCATGAACAAATTTTTTTTCACAAAAAAAATCAGGAAACGGATGATAACTTCAAAGGCACTTCTTACCTTCTTGACATTAGCTTCCTTTAACTCTGCCACTTTGCTCTTCAGTTTCTTCACCTCCTCCTCAAAGGACCCCTGGGCAGTCTTGAGTTGTGCTTGCAGCTTCTCTACCTCAGTCTCCTTCTCCTTCAGCGCCTGCTGCGTCTTCGAGTTCTGCTGCTCGGATGTGCTCAGCTGCACTTTTAACTTTTTCTCCGTCTGACGTTTGCAGACATAAAACAGTTGTTCACATGCTTTTTTCAAACACTATACTTCTTCTTTTGTGTGTTCTTTCGTTTTTGTGAAAGATTTTACCTCTTTTATCTGCTCCAACTGCCCTTTGGATTCCGTCATTGCCTTCGTGATGGCCTCGTTACTCTTCAGTAGCTCCTGTCTGGCCTTTTCATTGGACTTTTCCTAAGTATAACAGAGGAATGTTAGCCATGTCCTGCTTTTTTACTCTGTCGCAAAAACTGCATCTCATCAGACCTACCTTTTCTCCCATAGCTGACTTATGCGCCTTCCTCTCTGTGTCCAGTTGACTCTGACTCTCTTTCAGCGCCTTGTTAGCCTTCGTCAGGCTCTCCTGCGTGGAGGCAAGCTCCTTCCTCTGAGCCTCTTTCTCCTGCTGTGTTTTCTGTGAGTCTGCCTCCAGGCTCTGAGCTTTCTTCTCCAGCTCTGCATGCTTAGCTTTACTTTCCTGCGTCACCTTGTCCAGATTTACCTTCAGAGCACTTTTGTCCTGTTCACTGCGCTCCAGCTGCTGCTGAATGTCACGAAGAGCAGCTGATTTTGTCTTTAACTCCTCCTGTAGTGTTGTTGCCCTAAACAGATGGGAGCCATTGATAGTGTTTTAAAGAATATAGGTGTTACATCTAAACTCCAATTCCAATGTAGTTGGGACGTGGTGTAAAATGTAAATAAAAACAGAATACAGTGATTTACAAATCCTGTTTAACCTATATTCAATTAAATACACTACAAAGACAAGATATTTATTGTTCAAACTGATAAACTTTAGGTGTTTTTTTCAAATAATCACTCATTTTTTAATCTGATGCCTGCAACACATTCCAAAAAAGTTGGGACAGGGGCATGTTTAATAAGCGTTTGGGAAAGAATTCCACCTCCAAAGCTTCAACAATTAGTGTCCTCAGTTCCCATTCTTGCTTGATGTATGACTTCATTTGCTCAACAGTCCGGGGTCTCCGTTGTTGTATTTTACGCTTCATAATGTGCCACACATTTTCAATGGGAGACAGGTCTGGACTGCAGGCAGGCCAGTCTAGTACTTGCACTCTTTTACTACGAAGCCACTCTGTTGTAACACGTGCAGAATGTGTCTTGTCATTGTCTTGCTGAAATAAGCAGGGACGTCCCTGAAAAAGACGTGGCTTGGATGGCAACATATGTTGCTCCAAAACCTGTATGTAGCTTTCAGCATTAATGGAGCCTTCACAGATGGTCAAGTTAGCCATGCCATGGGCACTAACACACCCCCATACCATCACAGATGCTTGCTTTTACACTTTGACCTGATAACAATCCGGATTGTCCTTTTCCTCTTTGGCCTGGAGGACACCACGTCCATGATTTCCAAAAACAATTTGAAATGTGGACTCATCAGACCACAGCACACTTTTCCACTTTGAGTCAGTTCATCTCAGATGAGCTCGGGTCCAGAGAAGCCGGCGGTGTTTCTGGGTGTTGTTGATATATGTCTTTGTCTTTGCATGGTAGAGTTTGAACTTGCACTTGTAGATGTAGTGATGAACTGTGTTAACTGACAATGGTTTTCTGAAGTGTCCCTGAGCCCACTTGGTAATATCCTTTACACAATGATGTTGGTTTTTAATGCAGTGCTGCCTGAGGGGTCGAAGGTCATGGTTTATGTTGGTTTCAGCCTTGCTGCTTACGTGCAGAGATTTCTCCAGATTCTCTGAATCTTTTTGATGATATTATGGACTGTAGATGATGAAATCCATCAATTCTTTGCAACTGTACGTTGAGAAACATTGTTCTTAAACTGTTGGACTATTAACTCACGCAGTTGTTCACAAAGTGGAGAATTTCGCTCCATCCTTGCTTGTGAACGACAGAGCCTTTCAGGGATGCTCCTTTTGTACCCAATCATGACACAAACCTGTTTCCGCTGAACCTGTTCACCTGTGGAATGTTCCAAACAGGTGTTTTATGAGCATTCCTAAATTTTCCCAGTCTTTTGTTGACCCTGTTCCAACTTTTTTGGAATGTGTTGCAGGCATCAAATTCAACATGAGTGAATATTTGCAAAAAAACAATAAAGTTTATCAGTTTGAACAGTAAATCTTGTCCTTGTAGTGTATTAAATTGAATATAGGTCAAACAGGATTTGCAAATCATTGTATTCTGTCTTTATTTACGTTTTACACAACTTCCCAACTACACTGTCATTTGTGTTGTATGTATTAAATACTATTGTGCATTTTATCTGTGATTCAGTAAAAGTCTTGAGTCCTATTGTTATTCTCACCCTGCTTTTTCTGTTTCCAGCGAGCGCTGCAGCTCCTTGGCTTTCCGTTTAACCTCTGACCCCTCCTTCTGCAGCTTCTGCACCTCCTGCTGCGCCTGATCACGAGTCGCCTGCAACTCCCCAGCCTGTGTCTCCAGTTTCTGTCAGATAAGAGCCCAAGATTAATTTCATAATGTGTGTCCACTATCAGGTAGTCACAATAAAGATTCCCCAAACACAAACCTTATTGAGCCCCTCCAGCTGCTCTATGCGCTGCTCTAGAGCCATTACTTTGTCTTTGCACTCCTTCAGACTGCCCTCCAGTTGTGTGCACTGCTCCTGCCTCTCCTTGAGCCTTTGGGCCTGCTCCTCCACCTTCTTCTGAGCTTTATTCAGCTCCTGTACGTGAGAGTGAGGAAGGGGACAGGATGAAAGGGGGCACAAGGGCATGTGAGTTAATATGGTGCATTATTACCAGTGGAACAAAATAAGCACTGACCTGCTGCTTATCCTGCAACGCATGCTGAGCCGTCTCCAGGTTGTTCTCCAGGTTCGCCTTCTGTGCCGTCTTTGCAGCTTCTGTAGACAGCAGCATCTCTGTCTTTGCCTTCAGCTGGACACGAACCACAGCGGTTACACACAATGTGAAAAAACTAGATGCTGAGAAAAACTGTTGTGACAACAGGAAAACAAAGAATCTCCCTACTTTATGTTATCATACACATGGATATGCTTGTTCAGTCTCACCTGAGCATCCAGCTGAGACACTTTCTCCTTGCTGTCTGCCAGCTGCGTGGTCAATTCAGTGACTGACGTCTCCAGAGTGGTGGCTCTGTCCTGGGCAGAACGTACCAAGGTCTTCTGCTCCTGGACCTGCTTATGTAGGTTATCTTGGGCTTGTTTGTTGCTCTCTGATTGGTTCTTCAGCTTGTCTGTCAACTGTGAGACCTGCAGGACCCATGCAATTAGATTTATATGAATGATCCACGTTAAAATTGTTAGATATACACCTAGTGAAAATTTTGAAACCGGCTGAAAAATAGAAAGAATTTAAATTTTCACTGTTGGATCTTAAAAAATGGTAAAAAATTTGAATTTTAAAATGCAAAAAGGAGACATGGGAGTGATAAAAAAATGAGTAAATTTATTGCAAACAACAATTCAATTGAAATATGATGTTCATCAGCTGATCAAAAGTTTGAGATCAAAGCTCAAAAATTGAAAAACCCCTAAAAGAGAAATGAAAGTTTGAAAAAAAAGGACTCAGTAATGAGGAGCTCCACCGTTCTTCTTGATCACTTCAAAAATTTGTTCCGCTATGCTTAATGACAGTGTTTCCCTCAGTCATGAAGGACACCCTCTGTACAATTTCCACGTAGCCAACCATCGTTTGACACCCCTGAACAACCTGAAGCTCCATTGATCCTTTGAGGGAAGAAGCAGCCCAGATCATGATGGCGCCCCCTCCACTGTGCCGCCTAGAAAACATCTCCAGTGGGATCTCCTCGTCATGTCGGGAACGTTTGAAGCCATCAGGACCGCCATGGTGAAATTTTTTCTCCTCAAAGAATAAAACTTTCTTCCTCCTTTCAATGTCCCATGTTTGCTGCTTTCTTCAAAGTCCAAACAGGCGATTTTGTGGCGTTGAAGGAGGCGAGACCTTTGAAGAGGTTTTATGTTCTCAAAGTTCTTCTCTCTCAGACGCCGTCTGATGGTTATTGGGCTGCAGTCGGCACCAGTAACAGCCTTAATTTGGGTTTCAGGTCCATCCCATGACTTGACAGATAGCCAATCGGCTCCCCCGGCTCAGCACTGGTGATTTTTTTTTTATTGGTACATCCCTTAATTTTTTTTGTTCCATAACCCTCGGGATCTAGGATCTTTGAAGAAATTCAAATTGACTGTCTGACTGTGTCCAACCTTAGCAGTGATGACGCGTTGTGAGAGGCCTTGCTCATGCAGCTAAACGATTTGACCACATTCAAAGAGAGAAAGCTTTTTAGCCTTTGGGAGGTCATAACAGTGTGAATACCTGACAGAAAATGACACTGAATCCACACTTTTGCGCAGATTTTGGCTTTTACAGGTTGTGCTCTTAAACTTTTGATCCGAACAGACTATTTCACTTTAAATGTTGTTTGCAGTTGATTGCTTTCTCATTTTTGTTGTCCGACTCCCATTTCTCCTGTTTGCATTTTGATACTCTACTTAGAACTTTTCTTATTTTTTAAGATCCATGAGTGCAAAATGTAATTTGCACAGTTTTCCATCTGATCTTAAATTGCTGATAAGGTGTGATAATGAGAAAAATTTTCCACTTGGCTGATTTAATCTACTCTTCATGCTGTTGTGGAATAAACACGTGTTTGCGTTAAAGTTTGTGCGTGTGCACTGACCTGTTCTTGTAGCGCATGGTTTTTCTCTTTCAGCTGGTTGAGCACAGCCGTCTCTCCCTCCCCGGCTTGAATCTTTGCACACAGGTCATCCCTCTCAGTTTCCAGCTGGCTCACGATGTCCTTACTCTTCTGCAGCAGAGCCTCCAGGTTCTGGATCTTCTGGTCCTTATCTCCGATCTGACGCAGCACCTGCTCCAGATCGTTCTAAAGAGGGAGGGCGAGCAAGAAAAGCAAAAAAGATCACACAAGCTGTTTTTTTTTTTTTTTTAAAAATAGAAATATTTATTTTACACAATATATGAGATTTTAACATATTTAATTTTGAAAACCACTTTTCATACAGCCAAGTTTCATTTTTGTTCTATAAACAGATCCTTTATGAAAATCTTTTAACCTACAAAAGATAACAGCTGTTTCATTGAGTGAGCCAAAGTTTAAATCTCAGATTATCCCCTGACATCCTTCTCTCCTCTTACACTCGATGATCTGTTATAACTCGAGCGCTAACACTCACTGATTGCAGTAAGGACGTTCGTTGCTGGTTTTGCTTTGAAACAAAGGTAATCTGATCCGTACCTGTGCCTCTCTGAGTTTGCCGTTGGTGTTTTGTTGCAGTGCCTGCAGCTCCTGGTGCTGCTGTTTGGCTTTCTCCAGCTGGTGCTGCAGGTCTGTGTTCTTGCTGACACCTTCTTTCATCTTAAAGGGCAAAAAACACAAACTTTAAAAACTCTTCACTGCAGTTTCACTCATTTCAGTTTCATTTTAGGAGCTCTCACCTTTCAGCTACGTAATATCATTAAATGCATGCTGAAACGTCTGACACCGCGTCTGTGTTTTATTTCATCGATCTTTCAACTGATACCTACCTGTTCCTCTGCTCTGGACAGTTTGAGCTGCAGGTCTGCTGCTTGCTGCTCGCGGTCCTTCAGTTTCTCTCCTGAGAGCTGCCTCTGTTCTTTGAGTCGTCCCTGAACCTCACCCAGCTGCCTCTCTGCCTCCAGCAGCTTAGCGTGCAGCTAGGAGGAGCACACAAAGAGAGAAGCTGGTTTATGACTAAGACTTAGATTACGAAGCTAACAGAGAAAAACAGAGAGAAGATGGATGATGCCTGGCTGCGGGTGTCCCTTTCAAAGTTAGCATCTCTCATCCTAGAAGCTTTTCGTTGTTCTCTTGTCAGTTGTTTATCATCTGTTGCTCTTATTCAACCTTTGACCTCCCGGCTCACCTGTCCGATCTCAGTTTGCTGCTGAGCTCCCTGGCTCTCTTTCTCTTCCCTCTGATGTTCCAGCTGTTTCCTCTCCACCTTCAGCTCAGCGTGCTTCACCTCCAGCTCCGTGATCTCACTCCTCAGCTTGGCCACCTCCTCCGCCCTCTCCCCGAGCTCCGCCTGCGCCTTCTGCAGAGACGCCTCAGCCCCTGACGCTCGAGCCTGGAGCTCCTGCACCTCCAGCTCTCTCTCTCTGAGGCTGCCTTGAGCTCCCTTCTTAGCTGCTTTCTCAGCTCCCATACGCTCCTCCAGCTCCTGGTACTCTTTTTCCTTACGCGAAAGCTTTTCAGACAGGCTCTGTGAGAGGACGAGAGGAAAACAATAAATCATGTTTTCTGAAAAATTGGGTCACGTGAGAAAGGATTAAGATGGACAGTTTCAAAAAAAGCAAACGAGACTCAGTTGAAATGTTTTCCCTTTTTTTCTTTTTTACAAGCCGTTTGTTTTCTTCTAAAATAAAACAGTTAGCATGACAAGAGCTGTAACAAGCTGAAACACCTACTCCTCATGTGATGTGAGTTATGGAAAAGAACAGTCAGCCGATCAGTCAAGAGTAAAAAGAGGCCTGACATTTCCAGGAGAAGGTTAACTACAAAGGACCTGGAATAACGTGGCGTGTGTGCAGCACTTGTCCTGTAGCTGACAAAGCACTTGACAACAAGGTGATAAAAACCAAAATGTTGTTAATGGGGGAGTGTGCTGCTAACTAGGGAGTGTGACAGGGAGCCTGGACTTTACAGACATTCAATAAATCCCTGCAGCTCCACACAGCAGCTGGCCGACATTAACAACCCTCTGTGGGCATTTTCTGTTTTTCACTCCTCTTTTGTTCGTCCTGCTTCATTTTGTGGCCTTGTTTCTGTGCTTCTCGTGTCTCTGCTTTCGAACCCTGGTGTTACAGACAAATAAAACCTCTTTCACTGTTGCCCTGTCTGTCCCCAGTCCTGATCCCCTTGACCTCTTCTCTGTTTAAACCAGCGAGCAATGTGTGGTTTGAGTGACCTGCTTCTTATCTGCAGGTGAAGATGTAGTTCATGCATAAGAACCAGATCTGCAAAAAAAGGGGATCAGAGACGCTGTAAATATGGACATAGTCTCTTTACAGTCACCTGTTAGTTCCTAAAAAGACGCTCTGAAGTCAAGCGCAGGTTGAACAAAACTTTTGGTCAACCTCCTAGAACAGTGATAATAATGAGAAGAAATTATATTTATTTTTAAAGCGCCTTTCAGGTCACCCAAGGTAACTTTACACACCAATAAAAAATAGTTAAAGGGTCTGTGAGGACTATCTGTTTGATGTGGACTGCAGCAACACTTTTTGGCAGGAATCACGCGCACACTGTCGTGATGACACGACTCTTAACAAGGCGTGTGTTTATTTTGGAAGTGAATGGAGAGCAGATCTTATTTTAACACTACTTTTCTTTGTTAAAGTCAACTTTTTACCAGATACAACGTGACAATATATATTTTTCAACAGTTACACAGCACAACTTTTTGAAACGTGACGACAAGCAAACTTTGTCAGTTTGTACTGCAGTTCAGTAGTCGGCTACTCTAGCGCTACTCGCAGCCTGGTGCTCTGAGGGAGCTAGGCTAACTTTAGCGAATCATGGTTTAGACTTTAGCTTGTGTTTTAGCCTTTAGCATGTGGTTTAGCCTTTAGCTCGTGGTTTAGCCTTTAGCCTGTGGTTTAGCCTTTAGCCTGTGGTTTAGCCTTTAGCCTGTGGTTTAGCCTTTAGCCTGTGGTTTAGCCTTTAGCCTGTGGTTTAGCCTTTAGTTTGTGGTTTAGCCTTTAGCTAGTGGTTTGGCCTTTAGCTTGTGGTTTGGCCTTTAGCTTTTGCTCTGGCCTTTAGCTTGCGTTTTAGCCTTTAGTTTGTGGTTTAGCCTTTAGCTTGTGGTTTAGCCTTTAGCTTGTGGTTTAGACTTTAGCCTGTGTTTTAGCCTTTAGCTTGTGGTTTGGCCTTTAGCTTGTGCTCTAGCCTTTAGCTTGTGCACTATCTCTCTCCCATTTAGCTTTCTTCTTCTCTTCTGTCCTTTTTCTGTAAGACAGTTCAGCTCCAGTCTCCACCATCACTACTAAATGAACCCCAGAAATCGTTTTCAGCAGAGACAAACACAGATCTCTCTTTTCTCACTGCTAAACTTCATCAGCCATTGTGGCGTTGTCATAGAGACTTCAACATGCCGTAAATCAATCCAGTCCTGTCCCATGTGATCCGGAGGTTAAGAAATAGCATTTAGAAATAACCTATATTGGTGCTGACAATCTCATTTTAAGTTGGAGATCAGGATCAGGCAGATATCTAGAAGTGAGACTTTTTCAAGATCACTTAGAAACTCCTCACAGGGACTTTAAAATACAATCATCAATACCAAAAAAATAAGTTAAAAATTATGTAAAAAAAATAATGCAACAATACAACCATGGTAAAATAAACAGGAAAATACAAAGAATAACTTGTTGACCTTGGAGAAATAAGGGAAGGCTTGTTTAAAAAGATGAGTCGTAGTGGACGACTAGGAGTGTATGAACAGAGGAGGTTTTGATAGATGAGGGGGTGCAGACCATGGAGAGAGTTATAAACAAGAGGGGTCATTTTGAAGGTGATCCGGTGTTTGACTGGAAGCCAGTGAAGTTTAAAGAGTGTGGGGTGATGTGATCCCAAGACTGTGTGTGACAAAGCACTCTGGTGGCTGAGTGCTGGATATGCTGTAGGCTTTGTAGGGAGGCCAAAGAGGAGAGCACTGCAGTAATCCAGGCGGGCAGGGATGAGGGCATGAACAAGGGAGGGGCGAAGTCTGGACAGACAAAAGAGCTACAGTGTGCCCACGCTGCATAAAACTGAAATCTAAGCAAGTCTTTATGTCTTATTTCTAGCAAAAAAGTGACTCATTTCAAGATAAATAAAGACAAAAATCATGCCTCAATTACTTGTAAAGAGTAAAAGAAAATGTGCCAGTGAGGTAAGAAAAAAATTGCTTGTTTAATGTCTCATATTTGTTGAAAATGTCTCAATTCAAGAAAGAAACTTGACAAGCATATTTTTTTTTTTGCTGGAAATGAGAAACAAATCCTTGCTTGGATTCCAGTTTTCACAGTGCACAGGTACACTATAAAAAATTATCAGCTAAAGGAATCAAGAATTTACACAACAGGACTAAAATCATATCTTGAGCCAGGCTGTTAACGTTTTTTATATTGCTGTTAAAGCTGACGTTTTAGCACAGGACCTAATGGGAACTCCTCCTCCATAATTATTCATTCAAGTTTTACACTCGAATGAGGAATTTTCGTCTGCATACAACTCCCTGGTAAACCACAGACCTGCAGAGGAACATCAGGCTTTGATACAGATACAAGTTTTGATTCCACGTCAACATTTCACTCCTTTATTACGTGCTGCTCTTTCCCTCCCACTCCATGAATGAGGACCTTTGTTCATTAACGGCTTAATGAGATCTGATCACTGACGACGCATTAGCGAGGCAGAATAGAGAGACCCAGTGTGATCAGCTGTGCTCAAAGCTGTCCACATCAAATCAGATCAGCCATGCTAACACCAAGTCTAAATTTTATCACTGAGTGCTCCTCATCGCTTCAGTCTCTGTCCTCATGAGGTCCTGTAAACATGTCTCAGGGTATGTGGTAGAAAGGGGGGCTACCATCCAGCTCTGTGCTCCTGGAAACCTTCTTGGCAAAAAGGGGACGGCATGTCTGATGTGGGAAGGCTCTGTTCCTGATTTAGTTACCTATGTTTGTATTTCTCAAGTGTCAGAGCTGGCATTGCAAACATGCCTCCTGATGGTTTAATTATAGGGATGTGTGTTTGATTTTGTGTTTCAAAGCATGTTTAAGTTGCCACAGACAACATTAAAGAAACAGGACACAATGCAAACAGAGAGAGACTGACAGAGGCCGGAGACAAAACATGTTAACCTCAGCATGAAACAGAAACAGAGGTGTGTTTACCTGGCTTTGCTGCTGCAGATTATTCAGATCGCTCTGGAGCTCGTGGATCTGTTGTGTGTAGACCGCAACTTCCTGAGGGCCCTTCTCTAACTCTGCTTTTAACTGAGATACAGTCATCTGAAAAGGACAAACCAATATTAAAGCTGCAGTCTTTTTGTAAAGTAGTCTTTTTCATACACACAAAGAACAGAGGCATCACTGTAACGGGACGGACACACAAAAAGAAAAGCAGAACAACATCGAGGCCAAAGAAACATAAAGACGCAACATGCTTTGAGGAAAAAAAAACCTCTTCAGACTTTTAAAACTTAAGCAAACTCAAAAAGCATTTAAAAAAAAAGAACGCTGCACTTCATAACTTGGGGCCAATTTTTAAAAAACGTTTTCTTTTTACCTCCAGTTTACGAATCTTGGAGAAAGAGTGGATACAGATTGTGAAGAAGATGAAGGGGAAAGAGACACAGAGATACAGACAAAGGTAAGTCACGCTACAAAAACAACAACAACAACAACAACAACAACAACAACAACAACAACAGAGCAAGATGCTGCTAGGGGGAGAAAATAGAGGACAATTTACAGAACAAAACCTAAACTTGTGAAAAAGTGAAGAGACGAGTGCAGTCGTAGATGTTTAGGGCCTTGCGCTGCCTGATGACGCTTTTTAAACCTGTCCTCTGAGGATCAGAAATGCCGGAGGAGAGTCCAAACTGCTGCATGCAGAGAGACTCCTACTCATATTTTAGGTTACTTCTTTTCTGGCCTGTTGGATTATGGAGCTGTAAATATCTGACTGTATTATGTTTTATTTGTTTTAATCATGATTGTATTCGCCTAATATCAGTGTATAGTGACATTAAACAAGTGACGTGTTATTTCTTATTGTTATATTTACGTTTATAAACTAGACTATTTATAGCATAAGGGTTCATGGAGAGTTTTCTTCCATCTCAAATCTTAAAGTGCTGTTGAACCCTTCGTTTAGAACAACCAATGCTGCTTTTTCTGATCATTTTTGAGTGGAAAATGATCAGAAAAAGCAGCAGAGGCCGTCTTAATAAAATATTACAGAGGTGCAGATTCGCACTGGATTAGTATTATCAGAGGACCTCTGTGTGTCTTGAATACGGCAGGTGATTTGCCCTGGAATTTTCACTTAACAAATTACAGACATGGTCGATTCACACGCGATTTAAAACACAGACGTCCTCCGCAATTATTAAAAATTATCAGACGTCCCCAGGTGAATCGGGCTTATGATGGGGTTTGTGACGAGAAAACTTCAGGCTGAAGGAATAGCTGCTGTGCGGAAACCAGTCAGTAAAAAGTCTGAGAATCAAAAGAAAAGAAACAATTAAGATTTCGTTGCCCTCACCTCTGAGGTAGTGTAACTAGCCTGCAGCTGCTCGTAGTGGTTCTTGAGGCGATCGGATTCCTCCTCTCTCTCGCGGGTCATATTGTCCATCAGCGTCTGCACCTGCACCAGCTCCTTTTGCAGCACCTCCACGTCTTCCACTCCCGGACGCTGCAGCTAGGGGGCAGAGAGGATACGGTGTGAGGGACCAGATAGAGACGACGCTTCAAACTCAAAAAAAAAAAATGTATGTCCTCAGCAAAATCTGTAGTGATGTCTGCAGCTATGCATGCTAAAAGATGTTTCACATTTAGCACTCCAAGAAGTGAAAAAGGACTTCAAATGTGTGAAGAGCACCATCACAAATCTAATTTGAGGCAGTCGGTAGCTCTTTGGATAAACTTCGGTCCTGGAATTAAGTTCTTTGTAATGTTTCTATAACAACATTGAGGGGATCTTCTTTGACCAAACAGCTCAGAGCCAAACAGATTTCATGCTGTTCAGTCAGTGGTTTGTGTTGTACCAGTTCTGTTTGAAGTCTCTCATTCTCCTGCTTCTCTTTCTGGAGCTGTTCAGTCAGTTTGGCCAGCCTCTGGTCTGCAGCCTCCCTCAGGCTCTTCTCCTCATCGTAACGTGACTTTATATCTGATTCAAACGTCCACAAAAAAAAATATCAGAAGTACTGAAATAAAAAGAAACAGACCGGTTTATTGAGGATAAAATGCATGAATCAGAGAAAAGCTGAAGAATTCACAATGTGTGTGAAGGATTTTCTAAATCTGAAGAGATTTTTTATCTGTTATAGAGCCCACACATGAAGATCATAAATCAGGTATTCAACAGTTTTGTACTGTGTGTTGTGTGCTCAGATAATCTCAACACAGCTCACCACACATATAACGATTCTGTCCAACCACCTATCTAGAATCTAGTCCTTCAAGACAGAAATCTTGTGTGACCAAACGTGATCTAAGAGGGAATAGAAGAGGGAATGATGGCCGTCTTGGGACTATTTGTAACGGAAAATTCCCGAACCGAAAAAAAAAAAAAAAAACTGTGAAAAAACCCCTGGAGACAGCGGGAACACGGACTTTCCTCACTTTCCATGTCAGGTCAGCCATGCTTATTTTTGTTTACGTCTGCTTCCTTGTTCCTCAGTCAGCTCGACTCCTGATTGGCTACATTCCATTCCACGTCAGAAGTCTCAGTGTCATGACTTGGGAGTCGTCGGCTTTCCCCACACACATGAAGTTTTTTGGTTTTAAATATTGAACAAGTTTAACATTTATGTTTGCAGGCCCCAACCCATTTCAAAGCTGATTATCGGGACAAATTCACTCTTTACACACCTCAGACCAAAGAACAATCTGATAGGATAATCTGATAAAACATAAGATAATCAGGTGTTTGCTGTCCTTGGTCGGAAAGGAGGAAAGTCGGTACAAAAATAGCCTGATAATCGTTATGTGTGTACTCCGCTTAAGACAGAATACAATGGATGGATTGAGCTCTACAGTACTGAGTACTTCAGTGTTGCTGAATGACGTCCCCGTCCCCTCGCCCCACACTGACCTACTATCTCTGTGGCCAGCTGGGCAGCCTTCTGCTCAAACAGGTCTTTCATCTGCTTGATGTTGAACTTCTCTGTCTCTGCTTCGTTCAACTTCCTTTCGAGGACTGAGAAAAAGAGCACCACAAGTTATGAGCATCTCATTTTTGCAACCTTTGCTTTTTTTGTTCTTTTTTTTTTTCTTTACAGGCATATTCAATAAAAGTCCACCACCTGAATCGTCTGAGCCTGTCTGCCCGTCGTTCTGGGAAGAGAACAAAATGTGCAGTAAGGGTGAGAAATGGCTTATGAAGCAGTGTCACGTTTAGCTCTGAATCATGTTAATATCTTGAGGGAATTACTTGCTTCAGGTGTCCTTGGACTTTGTCTAACTCCTTCTTCAGCTCCCCAGAGAACCACCTTTCCTCCTAATAAGGTAAAAAAAAAACAGTATAAGGAATAACCCAGGAAACACACCTCTGTTTGGTAAGGAAACGCATCTTTACCTTGAGAGACACGTGCAGGTCTTGAACCTCTTGTCGCAGCATTGTAAGATCCTCCCTTGAGGAAGAAAACGGTGTAAAAATACATTCAGGAAAATTACTCCCAGTGGCTTTAACATCGCTGCATCTTACCGAGAGGGCGCCACATGAGCGGGCAGGTCTCCGGTGTCATGGAACAGCTCATAGTGATGGAAGAGCTCCTCAGCAGAGTTGTGAGATTTCATGCACTGAGGACAGATGAAGCCCTGAACACGGAAACACACAATCAATCAATCAATCAATCAATCATTTTGACATTTACTGATCAGACAGTTTGAACTTGGTGGTTCAGCTTGAAGAGTAACAACACGGTTACAAGTTAACATTGCAGAAAACTGGGCTGACACATTACCTCTGATGTCTGGTCATGGTTTAGGTCTGTGCTGGACTGCTCTGACTCTGCATTCTGGGAGCCTCCTTTCCCAGGAGTCTGAAGAAGAGGAGGGAACACACTTGATTGGTATGAATCCACAGGTGTGTTTGTTTACAGGACGGATGCACAGATGTGAAAATCTGTGCCAATACTGATACTAACGTTTAAAATGACCAACCAGTTCCAATACAGATGCTTTTTCATTATTAGCTCTTAGTCGGTTTTGGGTCATTTCTTACAGACAACATGTGACGATTCTCAGAGATTCTCATTTTCTGTCACGTTTTGACCATCAAAACTACTCACACATGAGCACACAGCAGCTGTTGCCCTCTAAAGTGAAGCTGTAAAATTTGGCTGTAAAAATTTGCTGTTGGAGCTTTGAATTCAGGTGTATGTAATTATGTGACACTTGAAACAAGGATACAAAAAGCAAATTTGGGGGGTTGGACTTTTTGATAATAACAAAAATAGCAGTGGACTATTAATAATACAATAATTATAATAATTTTTATTTATATAGCACTTTTCTAACCAAAGTTACAAAGTGCTTTACGGGCAGCTTAACAATAAGCAATAAAAAAAACAAGAACAGAATAAAAATCAATAAAAGTGCGTAAAAATAAGACAATAAGGTAAAACAAAATATAAAATAAAATAATAGAAAAAAACTTTGAGTAAAATCAAGGAAGGCTCTCCAATAACAGTATGTTTTAAGAAGTGACTCAAAAGAGGCTACTGACTCAGCAGACCTGATTTCATCGGGGAGACTATTCCAGAGTCTCGAAGCACGGACTGAAAATGCCTCGTCTCCCTTAGTTTTCAGCCGAGTCACCAGCACATTTAAAAGACCCCTGCCCTTACACCAAAGCAGAAAGCTCATTTTACTAGAGAAGATTCAAAATGTTGGAGGTTGTGTGGATTTCAGGAAGCAAATCATTGGCACATCTTCTGGGATTGCCCAGTGATAAGACCCTTTTGGATAGAGTTTCATAAAGTATTAAAAAGTATACTTAGTATCGATGTGCCGCTGCAATTTACTACATTATTTTTGGGCAGTGTTGATCTTCAGGCTAGGCCCATCGATAAATACTTATTCAGTGTCCTGAATTGTGCATGCAAAAAAGCCATAACAAGGCGCTGGTTGCTTCCTGAACCTCCCACAATACAGGAATGGATTAATTTAGTAAATGATATATATGTTATGGAAAGAATTACTTTTTCTGTACGACTACAGAAAGATGTATTCACCAAACTCTGGACTAAATGGACTAACTATATAAAACTCCTACAGTCAAATCTTGTAGATGATACCATTTAGGAGCTCCTGTGATACTGTCATGTCTTAACAAACTGCATGTCTTACATTCTGTTGTTTATCTCTCTCTGAAATGTGTCTGGCTCATTCTAATGTATACACTACTTTCTCTCCCAAACTGTATATAGTTGAAAATAGTTAAAAACTAAGGACTGCAAAGGATATGAATACAACTCTTTATTTTCTATTATTCTGTGTAACAAACTGCTGTCCAAATGCAAAAATAAAAAATTACAAAAAAAAAAAAAGACCCCTGCCCAAGGACCTCAAAGGACGCATGGGCTCATGTGGAGTTAGAAGGTCTAAAATGTAAGGAGGTGCAAGGCCTTCAAAAGCAGTCAGTAAAATCTTAAACTCAATTCTAAAACATAGAGGGAGCTGTAAAAGAATCTCAGTGTCCTTTAAAGTTAAAATCTATCTAATTTGATAAAAAAAAAATATCCAGCACCGGTATAGCCTAGCCATGGCCCAGGCTCTAGGTAATTCCAGCCTTTGGCACCTTTCATGTACACAGATGCTACTTTACATGACATGCAGGAGTTGGTAATGCACCTTTCAGCTGGTTTGCCAACAGCCAAAAATCTCTGAAGTATGACACACGTGCGAGCGGTGAATAAGGAAAACAACTTCAGCCACGCTAAGTTTTGATTTGTTGTGTTGTTGTTGACAACTCTGCCTCAGCAGAAGAACCAGGAGAGGACGCAGAAGAGGCGGCAAGCGAAATTCCTTGCGTTTAGTGAATAATGCAGAAGATAAATGTCCTCCCCCCAAAAAAATGCATGATAAATCCTAATCGCAATATTTGTCCGACACTTAGCACTTAGACTATTTTCCAAAATCGTTCAGCCCTAAATAAAAGGCATTAAAAAAACCTCTCCATATAATGCACCCCATTGGAAAATAGAAATAGACTTTGATAAGACAAACTGTTATTGCTAAATTTGACTTCTTTATTACAGCTTCATGAAAATCACTTGTAAAACATTGTAAGTGTTCAGTTTCAGAGTTTGTCTGTCAGCTCTGCTTATGTTGGCTTATTTGCAACCTGCTAAAGCTTCATCAGGTGCAGTCCCCGTCACCCACTCCTATGTAGTGCCTGTATGGCCTCGTTGTTAGGTCGAGCACTCCGTAAGGCTTCCTGCTCTATCAACTGTCCTTTCCTCTCTGAATAAAGGACAAACAGATGAAACACTTTTACAATAATACAAGATTTCTCTGTATTAGGTCCTTCAAACTTCCTCTGTCTCGATACCGAGCACCATCTCCTCTACATGATGCTGGATCTAACCGCCATGCTTCATGGTAGCCATGGTGTGGGTGTGGGGATGTTCGGTTTTGTTTGCACTAAACAATCTGAATGCTGTGTGTACGTGTTTTAGGAGTTAATCCTCTTGCAAACAATAATCCAAATATCATGTTTTCTTCTTAACAGCCATAAAGCTACAGCTGCTGTTGTTCCATGTCATATTTTTACAGACAAGTTTTTTTTTTTTTTTAGTGTCCATTAGTGTCCATTGAAACTGACAAGCCAGCTTTTTAATACTCCAAACTTGTTGTTCCACCCCTTAAGTTATCTTGCTGGCAGGGTTCAAACAAAAGTTCACTCATATTAACAAACACATCCTGTCCATGGAGTTATTACAGGAGGAACAGGTGTGGAACTGATAAGAAAAATGGACATGCAACTGGACGTGGACCAGTCACAAAAATAAGGGACAGGCTGCTGGTGGTCAGCGTGAATAAAAAAGGTGGACACGTGGGTCTGTGGGCTGGGAGAGGGACTTTGAACTGAGTCATCTCAGAGCTTCTTGGAGGACTGACAAACACCACTATGAAGGCAGGCTATGCATTGCATCATGGAACAATCTCTGACCCAGTTTACACTAACTACATGCTCATATAATACCACCTTAAAACAGAATAATTATCTACCAAGTTTGTTTAAGGACAACAGACAAAGTAGATGTTGGCTGGTTTAAGCTTGTAAATCAGATCAAGTCAGATGGATTTTCTTCTGTTGATATATTTTATTTTTGCTTACAGTTCCTATGTCAAGTATAGTACAAGGAATTCAGTTTTTCAGTTCCAAGGCATAGAACAATATCCCAAGAGTGGTATCCAAGAAAACTCCTGAATTCAGGATCATAAACTGTTTACAAGTGGAATTCACTCTTTCTGAGGGATTATTAAACCATATTAAAATTTACTTTTTTTGTCTGCTTAATTCCCCATTAAGAATTGAGTTCCTCATTATAAGTGCTGTAAGATATTATCAAATCCTGGTCACGGTTACATTAAGCTGATACAACCACAGAAAACTCTAACTGTGTCTTGATAATATATGTTAATGGTTTTGAGGTTTAAGTTTGAGGCAGTGGTTCCCAGATTTCTTCATAGAGAGAATAACTGTGTTTTGCAGAGTGAGTCCTTTTAACAATCGGAACCTATAATCCCCAAAATCTCTTGTAATACCTCTCTTATTACCCATACTGGCTGATTATTTTATCTACTGCAGTGATGCGCTGTTGTTTGGTGTAAAAAGGAAACAGAGGAGGCGGCAACGAGACAGTTTCGATTTGATATCTGGACGTTAAATTTCAATGTCAGTCTGACGAAACATTCTACAAATGCCAAGTATTAAACGTTTCACTTTCCTGGTAAATAGTGACCTTAAAGAGTACACAATGATGCGGCTGTCGCTGGCAGTACCCCTTGGTAAATGTAGTCCAATTTAAGCTGATCATGTAGCTAACATTTGCTGCAACAACTGGTACTCTAATGACAAGCCATCGATTTATCTAGCTAACTATGTTACTACATGTATACGGAAAACATCAGAGATTTCGATCAACGTGTCGGTCAGGCAGGCAACACTGGACTTCCTAACGGTCAACCTGTGGCTAACGTCAGCGTTAGCATGTGATGACTGGACGGTGAATTAATACACGGCAATAGCGAAATGATTTAGCGTCTTGGCAGGTTAACCAGCAACGCTGTGCCTTACTCCAATAGCACTGACATGGTTGACGGACACGTTAGTCGGTTAGTTTTTCCACAGTATTTTATATACAGCCACGGTTAGCTTACTACATCCCTGTCAACACCAGCATCAATAAAGTACACCTAGTTAGCATGTTGAAGCTAGCCATGGCAACACCGCCGAGTGGGCGCTTGATATGAGTACTTCCACTTGACGAGTTGGCGGGGTTTGTTCTGAATAGACGGACTCCAGTAACGTACAAAAATCCCACCCACCCGCGACACCCTCTACTGTAAAAGATGCGTCCATGCCAAGAAAACACATAACCATAGGCCTGTAACTACAAAGCAAAACGACTCGTTATAACCTCAGAAGCCAAATCGGTGACTTTTCAGCACCATAAGCTTACCATCTGAAGTATCCGTCTAAGCATGGCCTCGACTGTGTTTAATGGTCAATAAATCCGATCAGGCAAAGTTTACGTCGCTGTACAATGAACACCTGACCAGGCTCAGGCAACGGCGGCGGATGGGCGGGTCGTATAGGGCTGATGAATAGCTTGGTTACATTCAAGACAGTCAGAAAGTCGCCTACTTATCCAGTAGCAGTAATGTAAGGAATTTACGGAAGAGGACTAGGGCCACAGAAAAAAAATAACGTCCAATATTTTTTATTATTATCATTGTTCTGAGATTAAAGTCAGAACTCTAAGTGATGACTTTTATCACAGAATACTAATACAAAAAAAAATTGGACATTATATTTTTTAGTGGTCCTAATCCTCTTCCGTAGGAATTAATAACAAAAAAAAAGAAACTAACAGGATGGTAGTTTTTTATTCCAATGTTTATTTACAGCATGAGTTTGAGCAGCAACAAATTTTCAGTTACACATGCACAAATGGAAAACAACAGGTTTACCAATGATCTTTTCCACCCTGTAACGGCAAAAGTAACAATCAAAGCCAAATTACGGTCTTAACCGGACTGATCTCTTACTTTGGCTCCCTTTCCTTAGGCTGGCTTTCAAGACACACTAACCATGATTTCCTGTAATAGTTTCCTACACATAATGTGGGAGTACGTCCTTGAAGAAACATGAGTGAATAAATTTAAAAAATGTATAATAAATACTGTACATTCAATTTTGAACACTTTTTCAAGTTTTTGTCAAAACCTTATTTTCATGTTTTACTACAGGAGTTGAGGAGTTAAAGGATCTGGTTTCACAGTGTGTGTAAGGCAGACTGTAAAACCTTATGAGAGGTGAACATACATATATTTATAAGTTATGTTTGTAAGGCACTTAAAATAAACAGTCTTAAACACACTGGATCTGTCCTCTAAAACCAAGGCCAAAATATTGCCTGTACCTGATGAACTTGATTACTTTTTATACAATATGAATTATTTTTCTTTTACCACATTCATGTTTGTAGTGTTGAATGCTGTTTATCTCTGGCACAAAGGTAATTTCTTTTTATATCAGTACTAAAACTGATCCATATCATCCCAGTGTGTATTTTTCCGGTG
This sequence comes from Labroides dimidiatus, assembly GCA_030710495.1. NCBI lineage: Eukaryota > Metazoa > Chordata > Actinopteri > Labriformes > Labridae > Labroides > Labroides dimidiatus. Next base: position 28,256,255 of record CM061147.1, on the reverse strand, counting down.
TAAACTGAAGGCGGAGCAGTGTTGTTTGCACATGGTGCATCAAAGCAGACTTTGACCTCAGCTTTTTTGGCAAAACACAAGGAAGTGACATTTGACGTTTACTCCCAAAAACTGTTGTAACAATACAAAAGACACTACTCCTTTTCAATTCAGCACACATGGACATTATTTGGCACTGAGTCATAGTTGGGAAATGACTTCCTCTCAAAGCAAACTTCTTTCCAGCACTGGCATCCAGGAAACCACCAAAACACATGCTCCACTGGTATTTTAATAAAAAGATCCTAGTGTTGCGTGTTGCATGAGCAGCACATAAAGACAATCTTTTTTTGCTTAATGGTTGGGACACATTTGATCAATCAGCCAGTGACATTTGTAAAAAAAAAAAAACTTTTAAAAATCAAAAATACTCTGAAAAAGTTTGGCACTCTCCAAGCCCACTCAAAATGGTTACTGTTCAACTTCAAGGCAGTCCATCCTGTCCATTTTGAGAGGCTGTGTTAGTAATGCAGAAGTCTTTGAATGTCCATATTTATTTCCTCTTAAAGGCACAGTACTCTGCTGGTGACCGTCCTATCTGTTGACCAGATCTGACCCCTGTGTGGGGCAAACCACGTATGGAGGTGTGTTGTTGTCCGTCACATGGGAGCTGGGGGTGTTTCCATTACTTGAGCTAAACAGAGGAGTGCAGTTGGGACTGCAGGTGTTTGTGAGTGTGCGCAGGTACTCTGCATGGTCAGGCTTGTGGCTCTGCAGCACCCTGATGGCTTCGTCCACTTTGAACCACTTCCTCTTCCTGCCTAAAAGACAATCAATAAAAAACAAAGGCAGATGGTTGATGTTTTTTCCTCATTGCCACTTTATTAGCAACATTTATGAAACATGTGGGCTTCGTGTGGTCTTGAGGGGTTTTTCCTTTGAAATGTAAAAACAGTACATTTGGTGTTGCTGTAAATCTGAAACCCCTTCTACTACATCTTTTAGAAGCTGTTTGCATCACCTTGTAGTTTTTCAGGTTTTTTATTTTTTTCAGGTTAAAGCCTCTGGTTGGTGATATTCAACACTACTTCTTTTTTTCCCTTTGAAACGCTATTTTTTTTGTCTGGATTGTTGTTCTCTCTCTCATTGCCAATTCAGTCTCAACACAAACCCTGCTTTGGGTTTCTATGGAGGGTTGTTTTGCTCAAGGCGCGTAAGCTCTGTCTTGTGCCACAGTCCATTGTGTAGCTGCACTGGTCTTCATTTAAATAATACTGATCGTTAATGATATTATTTGCTCCTGATATTTGATACGACTGAATTTACAGTGTTAGCATACATCAGAAGAAGTGCTGAGTCAGGTAGTCACAATAAAACATGAAATACATACCTGATCAGAATTTTAAGACCGGTTTTGCATTGTTGGATCTTAAGAGGGTTCCAAGCAGTGATTTAAAACGCAAAACGTGGTATAGACAAAAAACTTTCACTGGTGCTGAACCGGAGGATCTGATTGGCTGTCTGTCAAGACACTGGTGCTGACAGCAGCCCAATAACCATCAGATGGCATCTGAGAGAACATCTTCAAAGGATTCGTCTCCTTCCAACATCACAAAATCGCCCATTTGGACTTTGCAAGAGAGCACCAACCATGGGACACTGAAAGGTGGAAGAAAGTTTTATTCTCTGAGGAGAAAACTGTAACCTTGACGGTCCTGATTACTTCAAACGTTCATGACATGACGAGGAGATCCCACTGGAGATGTTTTCTAGGCAGCACATTGGAGGGGGCGCCATCATGATCTGGGTTGCTTCTTCCTTCAATGGAACAATGGAACTTCAGGTTGTTCAGGGGCGTCAAACGATGGCTGGCTATGTTGGAATTGTACAGAGAGTGTCCTTCATGACTGAGGGCCCTGGTCTGTGTGGTGATGACTGGGTTTTTCAACAGGACAATGCTGCAGTTCACAGTGACCGCCTGACAAAGGACTTCTTTCAGGGGAATAAGCTCACTCTTTGGAACCATCCTGTGTCTTCCCCTGATCTAAATCACACTGAGAACATTTGGGATGGATGGCGAGGGAAGTTTACAAAAATGCAAAGCAACTTGCCTACCAGAGGCCACTCGCATCAAGCATGCCCAAACATATTTTGAAATGATCAACAAGAACAGTGGAGCTTCATTACTGAGTCCTTTTTTCAAACTTTTATTTTGTAGTAGGTTTTTGGGTTTTTCTTAAACGTTTTTGGTCTTAAACTTTTGATCAGCCGAATTGTTGTTTGCAATAAATTGCTTACTCCTACTTCTGTTCTCTCACTCCCATTTCTTCTTTCCATTTTTGAAATTCTACTTGGAACCTTTTTAAGATCCAATAATGCAAAATGTAAATTCTTGCACATTTTTAACAGGTCTCAAATTTTTGATCAGGTGTGTATCTTAGTTATGCATGAGGTAATGGTTGCGGGAAAGATGACTGTGCAATCTTTTTAAGCCTACGTCAACAAAGTCTGAGAGGAAATGACATTTATGACCTACATTAACTTATGCTTTTGAAACCCTAATGTCACCCAACCGTCTACAAATGATCTGTCCAGTAAACCATCAGCTGAGAGTTATTTATACTTTACTGCAAACCCATAATATCCTCCCAGTCAATTCCAATGGGAGGAGATGATGCGTATTTGATAACCACAGGCCACCCTGAATTTCTTTAGCGGAGAGGGTGTGAGACTTTGTTTATACCCTGAAGCATACCACCACAGGCCTTTAAGCAGAAAGGGGGAGAGCAAATTAGAGCAGTAGTGGCAAGCTGTTTTGGCTCAGTCAGTCCTCACGCAGGGCAAGAGAGGACAAGTGAGGAGGGGGCCGGGGTGAGATGATAGCTAGAAAACAACTGGGCTCAGCAAACATTCCTCCCCCTTGTGAACAGGATGAACCCTATTTTTGTACACGAACTGAGCAAATAGGGACCACTTTTTACCCAACGAGTTGGAAATGATTTACATTCTAAATTCACATATTCTAGCATTTATTATCATTATTGACCAAGTGGTGTCTAAAAAGTGCTGAAAGGGGTTCACCGATGCGTCCTTGCTTGCTGGACGTTCAGTTTAATATTAAAGAAGACAAAAGTCACGTAATTTTTTTAAATTAAATTTGAGATAAGAAAAGCCTGAAGTAGCCAAAAAACAATTCTTAGTCTCATCCTTGTACTAAGGAATAGAGAATCTTAAATCAATACTGGTATCGGATAAGATCAGTATTGGCCGATACCAAAGCCCAGGTATCACTATTGACATTTGGACTTAAACAGTTGAATCGATGCATCCCTAATGTTTATAAAGAGAGGACTTAAAATGGAATAAATTAAGTTATGTAAAACATCAGCCTAGTTGCAACTCCCCTAAAGTAGCCACCCAACATACAGCATCTATAATAAGTATTGACCCCCTTGGATGTTTTACCCTTTTATTGCTTTGATAAATCAATGATGGACAATAAAATTTGTCTTTTTTTCACCATGGAAATTTATTGGAAAAAAACTCTTTAATGTCAAAGTGAAAACAGATTTCTACAAAGTAATGTCAATGAAACAAAGATATATAACAAAAAATAATATTTATGATAGGCACTGTAAATACCTTCATGTCTGTACAGGAGGCTGAGGGCCAAAATTGCTTACAAAAATGAGTCAAGTGTTAAAGTGAGCCTCACCTGATCTGACACAAAGGGAAAAAACTCCTCAGCAATAGAAAAAAGACAAAGACGCAGGTTACTCCTTGAAATGAATAAACACAAGGGCTCACCGATGTTGACAGAGTCTTCCCAGTCCTCTAGAGTCTCCGTCACGATGAGGGTGTACACATAAGTTCTGTGTTTTCTATCTTGATTGTGCTGCAGAGAAATTTTGGTGCAAAAAAAAAAAAAAAAAATCTGTGAGCACAATGCATGAAAATATTTCACATGCTACAAAGACATTGCGTTAATAATAGAGCCCACATGAACAAATCGGCTGAATGCTCTGGCTGACTCAGACACACTGGCATGAAGCTGCCTACACAGGCATCTTCGGCATGTTTGTAGGGTTACCAGTTAAGTCGATGCAGGATTTTAAACAGCGTTGCACGATGTAATTTATGCCATGTGAAAATGAATTACAATTTTCCCTGACAGTTAAAGAAGCTTACCTCAAAAATCCCAAGTAGCCTACCGAGCTTTCCTTTCACACCAGCCTGCAAACACAGAAGACTAATCAAGAGACATTCAACAGATTAATATCCGAAAGGTTCCATGTAAAATTGTAGAAATGTTCACAAATACATTTAAGGCTACCTAAATGTAAGAATTTAACATTTTCTATTCCTTTGGCCACATCAGGCTTTTCTAATCTCAAATTTAATTTAAAAAATTTATATGACTTTTGTCTTCTTTGATATCAAACTGAACATCCAGCAAGTAGGACACATCAGTGAACCCCTTTTAAGTGGAAATTTTATTTTCGGTTACAGTACTTTGTAGACACCACTTGGTCACTAACGATAATAAATGCTAGAATATCTCATCTCAGTTAACCTACGAGGAAAACTGTAACGAAAAAAATTTGTAACAAAGACCCAAAATGTAATAATAATAAATAAAAAAACATAATAAAACCTGAAATGTAACAACTGCTCATTAATGTCACACAAGTGCTGAGCCCGAAATGTAACAAAAAATGTTATAAAATCAAAACGTAACCACTGACCCAAAATGTTACAGGTTGTAACATGTCGTTACATTTTGGGCTGAAAATCATCACGTTGTGGGTTCAGCACTTTGTTACAGTTTGGCTCAGTTAATTCATTTTGGGTTTTATTAAATTTGGTGTTTTTTTACATTTCAGGCTCAGCACTTTTGTAACATTATTAAGTTATTACATTTAAAGTTACGGGTGGGGGCGATATGGGCAAATAAATATATTTGGATTATTTTTAAAAAAATTTCAATAACAATAATTTGACGATATTATCCAAAAAAATGTCGTAAAACTCTACTTGCTTACCAGGACATCGATTGATAGACACAGTATTTCAGAACACCAGCTCTTTTTTATTTTTAAAGTCCATCATACATCTTCTGCAAAACATTGACCAACAATATTATTCACCTTTTTCCTGACTACCCCTACCCCTAGTCCATCGCAATGCTGGTTTTACTTGTCCGGTTGAATGTTCTGTTTACGTCCCTATGGAAACCACAAAGCTAATGATTTTAGCCTAGCTGTCATACTCGCTCTAATAACCGGCTTTTAAAAGCAAGAAAGCGACAAAATCAACAAAAATCTGAGGTGGAGTCATAGTGCAGATGTTTCTTAAAAAAAAGTTAATGATTTCACTCGAGTTGTTTTGAGCTAGCTTGCCGGCGGCAGCAACCGGAAATCGATAACTGCCAGCGGAAGTCAACAACCATCAGCTTCTGAAGAAAAAAGTGGATATGCCAATATTTAACAATGACCAACTTCAAGTTGTGTCAAGGCTGTACCTAAATCACAGGATAATTTGCTAAATCAGGTTTGCCGAATAGTATCTTAGTAAAGCTAATAAATGAATAAATAAATTAACAAACAAACAAACAAACAAATAATTTTAAAATGATGTGACATCAAAATGTAAAACTAATTAAATATTTTAAATTATCCACTGAGGCGGAAGACCTTTGCACATTTCCTCCATATGAGACCATGTTGTGTTTTTGTTGCCACTGAGTCAGGTGACTAAATCCTGTCCACTGATTGGCTTCTGTGGCACGCATTCGGTGAATGAGAACTTTTAATGAACAGTATGAATACCTGATAATTTAAAATTGCACACTGTTAAAGCAATATTTAATATACTATCATAAGTTTATATTTTGCCTACCTCTATTTGGGGTTTTACTACATTTTTTTTATCACTACATTTCAGGTGGTTGTTACATATCCAGCTCAAACATGCCTCACTGTGTGAAATTACAGTAAGAACACGTGAACTGCTGTAAAGAAGAGCACACCTCTCTTCTGATGAGTATTCATATTCTAGTCAGAGTATTTGTGTCATTACAGGGCAGAAAACTCAACATGTTCCTGAGAGACAGCATGTAGGGTCCTAAACATAGTCTGAGCGACAGGATGACAAGACGGAAGAGCTTAACACACATATGTTACACAGGTCTAGATCCATTTCTGCTTATGCACCGTGAGTGACTTTAGATGCTGAATTTAGCTGCACAAACGTCATCCACTAACATGTATGCCAGAGGAGTGGTTACCGACCTGAGGGTCTGGAACCCCTAAAGACGGGGTCATGAGATGGGAAGTAGAGCAGGTAAACAAAAACATATGTTGGATTTAAAACTGCGCTGCTTTCCTTTTAAAATACGGACAGGTTCAAATTACAAACAGACTTAATCCTGGAGATGGGTCTGCAAATAGATACTGCTGTAAAAGAAAAGATTTGATCATAATTTCTTTATTTAGCAAATGCTACACACAAATGTGTAACACTGACAGTATTTCAATCAACTGTGGCTGTTTGTAACAGCAAATGTGCTTCACAAATTCTGTTTTATCCTACAAGCAGCACCTGTCTCTACTTTGTGTGTAAATGTAAACACTTTACATTGATAACACAGAAAACAGAGCAGTTTAACAACCTTTACACCAATTTAACCACTCTGTCAAAATGAACAGACTCCAATCTGACTTGAATCAGTAGTTTCGTACAGCACGAGGACACAAAAGTTGCTCATTTTTTATTAGTGATGACAAAAAACTTTGATTTATCGATACCACGCTTATACAGAAATGAAAACACAATATTGTGACATTTTCAATAATAGATCTCTCTCTACAATATATTTTTTTATTGAGCTCTTAGTTTGCCACAGTGGTTGTTCTACAGCTCATCCACATTCAGGGACATGTCAGGTCTGGGAAGCACAGGATGTGGGTAACTGGAAACCCGTCCCAAATGTCACTGCCATACTTTAAAACTGTCAGCACATGGCTATCCAAAGCAGAAGCTCACAGCTCACTCACAATCCAAACACAGTGTCAAACCACGCGCAGACCCCTGACTAAACCACAGAAGAATTAACATGCCATCTATACACATTATTTTCTATCCGGATTCAACAGAGACTTTGGTCTGGAGTTTACAAATTTCAGTTTAACTTTCATGATTTCTTATTGTTCATCTCACACTTTCATTTGATGACTGTGCAAGGTCTTTACCGTGCATTCCAAATACAAAAATGAAAACAAAAGGGGACAGGGCGTTTGCAGTAAGTGGTCAGACACTCTGGAACAGCATTTTAGAAGATTTTTATACCTTTCTATTCCTTCTTCTGGGGGGATTAATGTCTTTAAAATATATTATATTTCTTTATTCCTTGTGTCATCTCTCTCTCTCTCCTGCTCTCTGCTGTCCTATCCTCTCCAAATAAAGGTGTAAACGTCCAGAAATAAGTGAGCGAGTCCTGCACGTGTATGTTTTTAAACTCACTTCTTCGTATGTCTCCCTGACAGCAGCCTCACAGGGCTCCTCCTCAGGCTCCACCCCTCCTCCTGGTACGATCCATTGGTCGGGATGCCGGCTGCTGCTCACAAGTAACACCTTTCAGAGAGAAAGATCTTCATCAGGTATCTGACTGCTGACTGAAAGCTCCCAAAAACACCATCACAGCATGCCTGAGTTCAGAGTCCCTTACCACGATTAAGTGTCTAATGGCGGCTGAACGTGGTGCTACTCAATAAGCAGGACGTGTATTGAAGATTTCGCATGCCATGCTAGTCACTTCTGTTACTATGTGAAATATGAGCATGGTGAGGACGCGGCTGTAGAACAGGTCGTGCTATTCACAGCATTATTTAAATATGAGTGAGTGGGATTTTCATCTGCCAGGCGGATACACATGAAAACCAAACGCAGCCAATTCAAGCGTCAATATTTCCGTCATTGTGTGATAAATATCGATGTTCATATCAATATCAGCCGATGTTCGTCTTTTTTTTTTTTTAACATATCGGTATCGATAAAATTGGGTCGATATTAATAACCGATGATTATATCCGTCTAGTTGCTGTTTGTGTGTATGCATCCGGAGGGCGTTGTCATGAATACTGGTCAGTTTGTTAAGCTAATTTGTTCAGGATGTTATTTTTGATTTATGATCCTTTTTGTAATTTATGATCCAGACTTTTTCGCAGGAGTTTTGTGAGTTTAATTACACACTACTATTGCTACCAGTTGTGAGGGTTGCTAAAAAGTAACACTGTTGGTTACCTCTGTTTATGGTAGCCCTTTAACGTTCTTATTTAAAAGTGTAACACCTTTTGAAAATAAAGGAAGAAATTCAAAAATTCTCTTTTCTTCAGACCGGAGGTTGCTGCTTGGTTTGAACATTCAAAATGAAAACAAACTGGTTTTGTTTTATCCAGATGTATCATCCTGCAGCACACACTGTGTGTAACTGAGCTCAAACACATTCAGTTTGGTCTTTTTTGAGCAGGGTGCCCCTCTGAAGATGCGGTCATTTGACCTGAAGACTATCTGGCATCACAGTGACCCACATTAAGTTCGCATGTGAACACTTTATCAAGTCTTCCCAGCATGTGCAGCCAAACCCACCCAGTGCCACCTCTGTGATAACGCCGGCTTAGCAAAAACCAGCACAGGAGATCAAACCTTTTATTTTTTTTTGTAAGTTTTAATGCAAAGAGCAAACAGAACTGTCCCCGCTCCGCTCTGCTCTGCTCTGCTCCGCTGTGCACATTCCTGCTGCGACCTGATCGTGGAGGCATGGCAGATTTGTAAAACCACCAGTATCAACATCTTCACTGCTGTCAAAGCTGCTCTCACTTACACAGAAATGACTGTGATGATTGAAACTTCACGCTGTGTGACCCTTGGCGGATTCTGAGTCGGTCATCAGTAAAATAACACCGGTAAAAAATGTAAGAACTTAAACAGAGCATCATTTTAACATTTTGCTGAAAGTCTGCCTGTTAATAGATCCTGTTCACTCACATGTCTCAACATGACACTGCATCCAATGAAACTTCATCTCAACGCTCACAGAGACCTCTTTTTTCCATTTTCATGCTCTGGATCACTGGAATAAACACTTTAATACATGTGGGTGTGACAACCCTCTCTCTGTCCCCGGTTAAGCAAACTCTTTTTGGGGATTTGCTTTTGGCTTGGGCATCTCTGTCAATATTTATGTTTGGTAGATTAGGTAGATTTTACGTCACTGTTACCCAGACTAACTGAGTGTTTACTGTTCTGTTTTACAGTGAAGACTATCTCGCATTATTACATTTGCAATAATTAAGGCTAAAAGATAAAAGATGTTGGAGATTATCTTCAATAAAGCAGCCTTGACCTTATTAGTTTGATTTCTAAGAAAAAAAAAACAGGAAAACTTTACATAATGCATTTCTTCCAGCTAACTCAGAACATATTTTTAAGAAAAAAAAAAAGTATTTACACCACTGAATCCAAAACTGTTTAATAATACAATCTTTAAAGTAGTATTATTATTCCGAGTTCAGAGCTCTGGGTCAGAGCTCAGAGCTCGAATCCTCCCAACTAAAGTGTGTTTGCACTGACGTCATGATTTGTGTAGTTTCCTGGATATGCAGCCATATTGGAGGTACACAAATGTAAACACTGAATGGACGGAGATAGAAGTGCACAGTAAAATATGAAGATGTCTTATTCCCCAACAAATATGGAAAAACACACAGAGCATCCTAAAATTTATCATGAAGGATTCTTCCAGCAAGAAAAAGAGAGAAATTTTGAGAAATATACAAGGAATTAGCATCTTCATCATTTACCCAAAGGTTTGAAAACATGGATGTTACTACTATATTTTTTCATGGGGGAGGGGGTCCACTAGGGCTGGGACGATATGCTTTTCTCCCAATTTGATTCTTTTACAATTTTAGGGGTGCCGATTCGATTTAAATTGCGATTCTTCAATATTGGCAATTTCTGCGATTTTACGCCCATGTAAAGTTGAATGATGATGTCTACAGACTATATCGGGGGCTATACTTCCCCCGAAAAATGATCACATGAGTCATTCTTTAAGATGTATTCAGGGGATCTGACATCATTTTACTGGATAGTCAAAATAACCCTAAAAGACAGAGTTTCTTAAGTACTACTTATCAGCATGACTTACCTCTCAATCAAAGCAATATTCTACCACTACATATTTACTCTTACTAAAGTGTGATTTTAAGATGCTATGGACAGAGAATATGACCAACCTGACAAGAAATGTAGTGAACAGACTCGAAGATTGTACAGATTTTTGCCTTGGAAATCCTGGTGGAGCTTAGCTAGCCACTACCTCCTCCATTCTTCTGACAATTTTTTGCACAACTCACTAGGGCCCAACCAATATATCGCTCTTTTTTTAAAAAAAAAAAATGATCATAATGGGCAGGATATCTGCTGATAATCGGCCGATAATTTGGCCGATTATAGCCCTTGTTATGCTTTTCTACATGTTTTTATACTTGAAAGTTTCTCTGTTGTAAATTTAAACAAATACTAAAGGAAAAAGTATTGTAAAACAGCAAAATGTTCTGCCTGTAACTCATATCTTTGTTTTTGTCACCATTAAGGGACCAAAGTATTTTTTTCTAAATATCGGGATTGACATTGGCCAAAAAAAATCCATATCAGTCAGGCCCTACTCCTCAACCTGATTCGGGATCATTTTTGGTAGTTGAAATATTTGAGATGTTTTTCTCAGTCTGACTGATTAGTGCAGCCAAAAAAAACGCAATAATTTATCATTTTGTGCGGCAATAATCCTGTACACCTGCGCGCTTGGTTACATTCAGTTGCAAGAGTGCCTCCAACATGCAGTGTAAACAGGTGAACATGACGAGAAGTTTAAAAGCTTTGAATGATCAGAAAGACTTGAAAAACACGTTTTGAGTATTAGCTCATTTACAGTTTACTGAGATGATTAATGATCATGATGATGAGCTCACAAATCAGTAGCTAGACGGATGAGAGCACAGCTCTGGATACTATGTGGGCTACAGAAGTGCTGGCAGCTGACTCACATGCGCAAATACATACGACACACACACACACACACACGCGGGATTTCACACAAACACTGGCGCTCCAAAACTTCTGGATCAGCAGTTGCTTTTCTTTTTGTTTGACAACAAAAGAGCTCAGCAGAGGAGGTTAATGCCCTTACAGGCTTCAGCACACACACACACACACACACACACACACACACACACACACACACACACACACACACACACACACACAAGAACACGCCTGTGAGAGTTAGCAGGGAAGAGGAGCTTTGAGGGCACACGTCTGCTGCAGCTTCATGACAGTTAACACCTTATCACAATCACAGTTAAGATATTATAACATGTCAGACTCCAGATTTAGACACTAATTTCAACCCTGCTGATCGTCCAGAATCCCAAATCTGATGATGAGGTGACGTCTTTATTTATACAATTTGTTTTTAACCACTGAAAACAATGTGTGCCATTCACAAAAAGTAGAACATAACAAGGACTGGAATCCTCTGTAATATTTTTAGCAGTCTTCCCCCTTGGTCTCAGGACTCCAGCTGACATACCTAGGAAGTGGCTGCAAACCTGGCATGCAGTTGACCACATAAAGAATACAATAAGTGCAATGAGAGCACACGTGTTCAAGCATTTCTGCATCCTCAAGACAATCGAAATCACTTTTAGGGTTTGCAAGCTCTAAAGGCTGAGAGTGAAGCATGATGAAAAGTAACAGATAGGGAGAGAGTGATGGGGAAGAGGAGAGGGTGGCAGCATGAAGAAAGCAAATCTGTCATGGGACAGCAAGTGCTTGCACCTTGGAGCTATAAATTGCAGTCGATAGGTCACTAGCACACAGTGCAACACCCACCCACCCACCCCCCAGGCCTCTGACCTCACTCCTCATATCACATGTGGTCCTGAGAAGGGCAGCAGTCACTAGGCAGACACTTACTGATCCAACAGAGCCACTGCAGCAGATCTACAACTTTTTCCATTTTGAACCAGTCTGAATCCAAATTCTTATTTCAGAAGCATCAGATCAGATTTTCACTTTTCGAGGTCAACCATAGAAACTGTTCCTGAATTACACTGAGCCCTTTTTAGTGTGCATGTGTGGGTTTTGGAGAAAATTGTAGCATTCTTTAATTTGCACAGACTATGACATTAACAAAAAGACATGTGTAGATGTAGCAGTGCTTTATCTCTATACTAACAAGGCAGTTTAGGCTATGTTTAGAACAAACAGTAAATACACAGCTGCAGTTGCACACCGCCAAAGTTGCAAGGATTAGTGATCACAATGACATGCATTAGTATGGAAATCACCCTGCACAAAAACACATCCACTGGTGCCGATGTAAGCTAGAAAACAAAGTGAATGTCTACAATGAAAGGGCTAGTAAAAGTTGCCTTTACGATATAAATACAGTCAAAAAATGTTCAAACAACCAGGACACAATGATGACAGTCTTTTTTTTAAATAAAAGTAATAAATAAAAAATAAATGTGTATTTTCTCTGGATTTTGCAGGGCCCCACCTCGCAAGAAGTCGCGAGTAATTTAAAATGAAAAAATATTCGGTTGGTTATGAGGCCAAGTCGTCTTCAGCTTTACAGATAACCAATGAAAAGGCACGTGTCATCTCTGTTAAAGTACACCGACACGGCAGAGTGAGCTAATACCTTATATTAAGATATTGAGCAAAAGTTACACGAGGACTATGTCAACATTTCAGTCTCAGTTAAGCCTATCTTTAAGTTGAGACCACTGCAAACATGTCAACTCCAACCGCCCGTGGACACGTCTTACCTCGTCCTCTTTCTCACTTTTGAAACACAAACACGCTGCTCTTCTCTTGAACCCTTCGCCGTCGTACGTCCTGGTCTGGTTTGGCTTAAACTTCATCATTTATATTCGTCCGCTCGCAGTATGCCAGGAGACGTCGGAGTCGGGAATGGGTCAGGGGAGAGAAAACGAGCAGTCTACTCTGCAGAGGGTGAGAGGAACCGAAGTGGCGGGTCGAGTGGGGCGCGCGACATGCGTCTGTGGTTGTCGTAGTTACAACAGTTGTTGAAAACAGGAAGAGGAAATGTAGTCCACTACCCCCTTTTTTGTAAAGCTGAGTCACAACAGGTTTTTCCAAAATTGTAGTTCTAACAATAAATAGTCAATCTCAAGTATGACATTCTTTAGTCAAATGTAGCTCTAAAGAAGTTGTGAAGCAGGGGCGTGTCCAGACTTTATTGGTTGGATGGGCACTAGAGGGGCACCCATACAGTGGTGGAATTAGGTTTGTGTGCACCTACAGCATGCTGAAGAACTACAAATGTCTCTGTTAAGCCTGACTCACGCTACAGGATTCTCAGCTGATTTGAATCCTCCAGACAATCGGTGAAGAAATCTGGTCCGGGATCAAGGTCTCCCTTGATGTTCAGCCCGAATTATCTTCTAGGGTGAGCAGGTGACAATTCGCTCACAGACTCAATAATTTACAATTAGTTTGATAATTATCAGGATGACTACGCCACTCATTTTCACTGAGAACGACAATAGCCAATCAGAGAGGCGCCTATAAGAGACCAGAGATGATCAATGAATATTAAAACTGATTTTAAATTGAATTTCTCACCTCCAGTTCCATATTTAATCTTCTTTTTCTATTTCTCACGGCAAATAATGGCTGCAGCAGCTCCAATTTGTGGTGCTTTTGTTTACGTTTACTTCCTTGTGAGATGACGCAGGATCATGAGGCACGTCATTCTCCCTGGTCTGATGATCTTGATGAAATCCTGTAGTGGGAGCCAGGCTTAAGTACACTTACAGTAAGTAGACTGCATACACTACATACCAGAGCAGTGCATGAAATCTTACAGGGTAGTGTTGTCTCAAATCAAAAGCTGCCCCTTCACAGTTTTGATGATCACATTTCACAACTGCCCATTGTTTGATTCGTTCCCACCCCTTCCGACCACTGAGAGCAAGAAGTGTTCATTGTCCACACTTAACTTTCTGGCCATTTTGAGTGCACCAGCTTAGAAATCAAAGTGCACTACATTTTTCCATACTGTCAATGGGAACTCGTTTATGTACTCAAAGTAGTAAGTGTAAGTACAGAAGTATGCCATTGGAGACACAGCCCTGGTTTCTAGATCTGAAGTCATAGGCCTATGTCTAACCCTACTAACCCTAACCCTCAGTGTTGGAGAGAAGTGTTAGGGGGAGTTTGTGGGAAATTGAGGAAAGTCATTGGTTTGAATCTGGTGCTGGCTGAATCACATCAGTGCATGTGCTGTTTCCTTTGTGTTTAGAAAAACTGAAAGCCTCAGCAAACAGATAACTTCCCCTTTCTTTGACATTCAGAGAACAGTAATTCAGATCTCGTGATTTCCTTTCTTCATTCATTAATTTAGACTTAAGGCATGTTTGCCTGTGAGCCCCAATTCACATTATGTTAATTCTAAAATGTATTTATTTATCAGTAAAGCTCAGTATTTACATCAATAGATCAAAAAGATATATATATTTTTACAATAGTTATGATGTGTCTATAAATTATTCTTTCTTTTTTTAACGCCACAAGGAAACAACTAAATATGGTCCTCTGCTGCCACCTTTAGTGGGGTTACAGGAACAGCAGGTAGACTGGCTCTAACTCCAAAAAATGCACAGGTCTTCCTTCTAGTGAATGCGCATGTGCATTAAAACGGGATGTGTTAATAGTTGATTGTGTAGTTGATGTGTTTATGTGTTTATAATGTTTACAGGCCTGACTCTGTGAGTGTGTATTCTGTCAAGAGAAGGTTCAGTTTTTTCAAAATAAGAGTATCCTGAAAAGTTATTTTCCATCAGGTTTTTTTTTTTAAATTGCATGTAACCTATTATGTTTCAAGCATAAATATGGCTTGGAAATATTTCATCATTTAATTTATTCTTTATTGAGTCACCTTCCATAAATAATAGATAAATTGTTCTCTTTGTCTACTTATGTACACACAACCACTAATTGCTATCTGGAAGCCTTTTCATGGATATGTTCACAAAAAGTGTGGAAGAAAAAGATGCACAAGCAACAGGGATGACAAGAGCCTTCCGGGACTGTCAAAAAATCAGTTAAAGAAATCTGAAGAACAGAGGCACAGATGGCTAAGTGATCCATTATGGTCTCCCTTGAGCGGGTGGCCTGGGTTCAAATCAGACCACGTCATTCCCCTGTCTCACCCTGTTTCCCTCTCAATCCACTGTCCCATCTGGTCTGATTAAAGGCATAAAAAGCCCAAAAAATGACTAAAAAAAGGAAAAAAAAACTTGACAGAACATCATAAGGAGTGGAAGCCTAGAAATCTGAAGTGTTTCATGTCCAGTGTGAAGTTTCTGTCATCTGCTGGTATTGTTTCTCTTACCAAAGTCAACTTTACCATGCACCAGATGATTTTTAAGCATATTCCTTCTATCTGCTGACAAGTTTATTGACTTTGCACCTACCCACGGTGCCAAAACTATTAAATGGTTCTCTGAACATGATACTAAAGCATCTGATTGGTCAGCCAACTTACCCATGAAAAGGTAATACCTTTTGTTGTTTTCTGGCTTTGGCAAGATCGACTAAACAACAAAAGGAAATTTTGAGGATGAATATTTTATTTATTTCATCAACCAGACGTGATAAAGTTACAATCAAATATGGCTGTGCTTCGTTTTTCAGGTTATATAAGGGCTGATTGGTAAGTTGTGATCCTTGTACTGAAGAAGTGAAGCAGGGATGTCCTTTTTCAGTTCTACTATTCCCTGACTGTTGAAGGCTGTGTACCTGCAGACTGGTGTCATTTGGTCAGTTTATGTTGAAGAGGTAGCTCTCTAAAGTAAACAAGGCAAGTGACTTTAACAAAATGGACAAAATCTCTGAAAGAGCAGTGATTCAATATTTGCATAAGAAAGGTCTATCACCTAAGGATATCCATACTGATATGTTAGCAACACTAGGGAATGATGCCCCTTCATGTGCTACAGTGAAAAGGTGGGTGGTGGAATTTAAGCGTGGCAGGCAGAGCCTTGGGGATGACGCCCATCCTGGAAGGCCTGTCACTGCTGCAACCCCAGAAATGGTCAATAAAGTCCATGATGTTGTTCTGGCTGAAGGGTCGAACTATAAATGGCACATATTATGCATCACTTCTTAGGCAGTTAAGAGAAAATATTAAACTCAAGCGCTGAGAAAACTCAGTAAATGTGTGTTGTTCCACCAGGACAATGCTCCTGTTCACAAGTCTGTCGTTGCCATGGCTGCCAGTAATGATTGTGGCTTTGAATTGATTGAGCATCCGCCTTATTCGCCTGATCTCGCTCCATCAGACTTTCATCTGTTTCCAAAATTAAAAAAGGACATTTCTGGTACCCACTGTGGGTCAGATGATGATGTCATACATGCAGTGGAGGACTTTCTGAACAGTCAAGAAAAGGACGTCTTTAAAAGTGGCACTGAGGCCCTTAAACATCGCAGGCAGAAGTGTAAAGATACTGAAGGGGAATATGTCCGCCAAAAATCATACCCTTAAATATGAGGCTCACAACTTATCAATCAGACCTCGTACCTCTGGTTTTAAGGGGCCTCATTTTTTTTTCCTTCTTCGGTAACGTAACGGCTATCCTCAGCTAAATAACAGCTCATTACATCATCATCAGCAGCAGCAGCCATTTTTCAAGAACCAAACCCCAGCAGCTCTTTATTAATCAACAGATTTTATTTACAGAACATAAAAAGTATGCAGGTGGACCGTTTTATCACATTCTGAGAACAGGAAAACCTTCCCTTCCCAGATTGAAATAATGAATGAATTTTACAACAGTGAATTGAATACAGACGTTTCAGTCAAAGACCAATTACAACAGGTGAGTCAAAGCCTTCATTGAACATTTGGAGTTATATTCCTCAGCATCCCAGCATCTCATACCACAACAGACTGGTCCCTCAGCACTCCAGCCCTCCTCACAGCTCAAATGTAACCACTGCTTTGTGAAATAAATGCCATGGGAGGAAGTAAACCAGAAAGCAGAGACGTTAGTATGCCAACAGCACGAAAGATACACATATAAAAGACTCGATATGGTGATAAAACATATGTGCTAAAACTAAACGAAAAAAGGTCCTCAATGTTCACCCTCCACTAAACTCTCTTACACACCATACACAAGCCTACAGTTTATACTGGGTTGATGAACAGGTTAATGTGACAGTGGCAGGCTCAGTTTGGTTTTTAGTCGTAGAATTTATACTTAATGCAGCCTGAAGTGATTTTAGGAGTAAGTAGGCTTTTTGTTGTTTCTGAATCCATCCTGGCCATCTACACTGAGCAAACAATGGTCCGCCTCCTGGTTAAGTGTCTATGTACTGTGGGCTAGTAGGAGTTAGCTACTTTAATAAACAAACAGCGACACAAGAAAACAAAGTTAAAAGAAAAAATATTTTAAGTATACAATATTGACCACATGTAGCCAGCGCCCCGTCCCATCGTACTGCTTCAGAATCCACATTTCCAACAGTACTGTGGACACAGGACACACACCCTCACACTCCCACCCTCCTGAACGTGCTTGTTAAAGTAGCAGTTTGCAAAAGCCTCCAAAAACCAATGGATAAAGAAAGCCAGGTGAGAAGATCTAAAAACCTCTGCCCATGCATTTCAACAGTGGTGAGTTAGGACGACGACGAGCCATTTCATTACTAGTGTGCATTTAAATCACCAATTGTCAGCAGTTGCTTTTTTTTCCTTTACAATATATTCATGTTTATTCATAATATATATGTATTTATATATTTAAGACTGTGTCCTTTAAATGCAAATGAAGTCAGAAGAGGTCTTGGCAGAACATGAGGAGTTGTTTTCACACTTCACTTCCACTTTTTTCTCCACTTGCTGGGCTGTTCTACACTTCATTTTTGTTTCCAGCATACATCTTGGTCCATGACCTGGCTGTGAATTGAAAAAAAAAGAAGAAGAAAAGAGAACAGAATATGAACACAGTGCAAAAAAAAGCTGTCAGGTTGTGGCAATTAACCAGTACTGAGACTTAAGCAGATGAAATTGTAGCATGACCTGACTCATTCTAACGTCATAGCAACAAGGTGAATAATTTGAGATTATTTCCTCAACCTCAGTTAAAATCATAGACTGTAAATAGAATGGACAGTGTGGCTCTGCCTTTTATCATTGTACTGTTTTGAAGCCAAAAAACCTCCGTCACGGAAGCTGCCATTGGCCACCATTGTGCAGCCACAGTCTGCGCAGTAGAGACTTACAAGGGACTCTAGGTCTCTGATGGAAGCAGGTGACAAAGATATATGTTTTTTTACTTTCGACAGTCAGTTTCAATGTAAAATCCTGTTTTTAACCTCTAATAACTATGAAAAACAAACATTTCAGAAAAAAAGAGGACTTGAACACAAAGCAGCCCAGTAATATCTAAATATCACCACAGCATACAGATGTGAGAAACGTTTCTACAAGATGTAATAATTTTTTAAAGTTTGACCACATCCCATCTGGAATGAATAGAGAGGCAAAGTTTTTGACTTGTACTGCAGCCAGCCACCAGGGGGAGCAGTTTTTATGGTGACCCCAGTTTGAGCCGAGCGAGATGACATCCATATTTTTTTTTTATTTTATTTTATTTTTTTACAGTTTATGAGTTAATTATTTTACGCTCCATACTGCGAAAGCCCTTGAGCGGGCAGCCCGGGTTGAAGTGTGGCCTGTGGCGACTCCCCACTCTCACCCCGTCTTGTCCTCTCTCATTTAAGGCATAAAAAGCCCACAAAAAAAAAAAAAAACCATAATCCACTCGGACTGGCAAAAAGAGGGGATTTCAATCAGAATCTCAGTGATGGTGTTCTGAAAATCAGCATTAAAAATCATGACATTGAACCAAAACAGAAAAAGCTTCCTTATTTAAAATCTAAACAAGCTTCAAAAGGAGTTTTCACCTGTTTCTATGGCTTGGCTTTCATTAGCCTTCCATTGCTCTGCCACATCATTTGCTAGTGGATCATCTGGGTTGGGTGCGCTTAGTAATGCCTGGATTGACAGCAGTACTGTACGAATCTGCAGAGCCGGCGACCATTTATCTGAAAAGATGAGAATAAAAGATTAATGAGACCAAAATAGTTTCGGAAAGAAGAGACGATGAACAGAGCACAAAAATACATCAAACAGCTGTTCAGGCTCTTATCTCTCGTTTCACTCTCACTGGACCAACACAGGACACATTGTACACTGGATCACATGACAGAAGCATGAAGAGTTCTGGGCCTACCTTTCAAAATGTCTAGACATATCCTCCCCAACTTGTCTACATTGGGATGATATATTTTGGTCATGAAGCGTACTTTAGGAGCTGCCATTGGATATTCCTCTGGTAGAAAGAGTTCAAGTTTAAAGGTGCCCCCTTCAAAAGGCGAGTCCTGAGGTCCGGCGATGACCACATGAAAGTAGCGAGCGTTGCTTTCGTCAGGCTCGGCCTTGATGCCTGGGACAGGCTCCAGCAGCAAACGCTGGGTTTCCTGTAGAAAAAAAGACAAGAAAACAAGAGCAGAGTTTAATTTGGATAAAGACTATATCACCATCCTAAGCTGATGAGTGTGTTTCGGTTTACACAGCAAGGCGTACCTCCCTGAATTGGAATACACGCTGTTGAAAACACTTAAAAAGTATAAAAGAGAGTGTGCTCCAAAAACTACCGCACAAGTTGAGAAGAAATTAGGAAAAATTAAAAAAAAAGGGGATGCAGCCTCAGGTCAACCAGAACAGAACAGCAAGAGCAACCAGACCACATTCCTGCAGACTTTTTCATCATTGTTGTCGCTTGTAAATGACACCTGCACAGAGAGTTTTCACTTGGAAAAGTATGATTATGTTCCTTTATTCACCAACTGCAGACACAGTTTCAACCCCGTCGAGTTCAGCGCAAGGCGACTCAACAGAACACATGTAAATGAAGAAAACAGTCCAACAGTGCTTGGGAAGTTTCAAAACATGTTGCAAATAGAAAAATGACAATGAACGCTAAAATGAACAGCTTTTAACGCTGCCATGGGTTGTGTGACTCATTGAATTTCTAAACTCTCATCCATGTGAGATCCATTCACTCAAAACAGGCCTTTTTTGCACACTGGCTCTTCAGTATGATATGCAATACTTCCTGATATGTTTACACATTCTGGTAAACAAGTTTACAACATGTTTATGAATGAACTGAATAAGAGATCTGATGTGTTGATTGTGGCTGCATTCCTCCCAACAGCCTCATTTTTGTATATAATTGTATGACTTTATCTGGTGTTTATAGCCACTGATCCCACATGTCCTTCCAAATATGACCTGACAAATCTTGGTGAATCAGATTTTGCATCAGGTTTTCAAACCGCAAAATGTTCATGTGTTGTAAAAATCCCTGAATCTGTCTCTGTTCTGAAAATAGTTCCAGATCCTCATGAGATGCTCACAAGACTCACAAAATGATGTGGTCATCGTATGAGGATCTGGTTCATGACACCTCAAAGGAGCAGATCTCAAGATCCACAAAGGTCTATCCACAGCTCTGCCCCTGACAGACCTTTTTTATCAGATCATCCTGTGGTCTGAGGTGCGTTAAGAGTGAATTTGTCCCGGTAATTGGAAACGAGTCGGGCCCGACAATCGTAGATATTAAACTTGTTCAATATTTACGACCAAAAATCTTCAATCTCTCCGAGAGTTGTGATGTAGAATGGAATGTAGCCAATCAGGAGGCAAGCTGACTTAAGATTAAGGAAGCAGGTGTAAACAAATCAAGCATGGCTGACATGACACGAATCAGTTCAGTCAATGGCACATCGGTTCAGATTTCAGAAGTTCAGAATCAGTTCAGATTTTTTCCACAGTCTTTCCATTAAAAATAGTCCCAAGATCACCATCATTCCCTCTTCTATGTCCTCTTCCGTGATGCGTTTGGTGTTAGCTGGTTGCTGCTATCTGTTGCTATGTTTCTTCTTCTACGTTTTTGTAGATCATGTTTGGTCACACAAGATTTCTGTCTTGGAGGACTAGATTCTAGATCGGTGGTGGGACAGAATCATTATGTGTGTGGTGAGCTGTGTTGAGATTATCAGAGCACAGCACACAGAGCACGATCAAAACTGTTCAATGCCTGATTCTTGATCTTCATGTGTGGGGTCTCTAACAGATAAAAAATCACTTAAGATTTAGAAAATCCTTATCCGTGTACCCCGCTTTAAAGAGATGGCAGCTAACAAAAAGCATTTCAGAGAGAGAGGATGAAATAAGTGTTTTCTCAAACACTAGTGTGAGTAAAATAGGGATTTTTCTACAGAATGTAAATCTAGCACATTATGGATTTGCTTTATTTATGTAAGAAAACTGCTCCGAGTAGAAAAATACTAAAGCTGAAAATTAAAAATCAAGATTTATACCGTGACGTGTAGTGTAACTTTCTTTTTGTTAGAATTGATTGGGGCTGCAACTAACGATTATTTTCATGATCAATTAATCTATCAATTATTCTACTGATTAACCGAGTAATTGTTTGGTCCATAAAATATCAGAAAATGGTGAAAAAATTTCAATGTTTCTTGAAGCCGAAGATGACCTCAGAAATCTTCAGGAAAGAAACCAGAAAATATTCACATTTCTGAAGATGAAATGAGAGAATTTGGACTTCATTTTCTTAAATAATTACTTTAATAAATGTATCAATAGATTACCAAAATAGTTGAAATTAGTAATTGACTGAAGTAAAACTTTATTAAAATGTCTTAAAAAAGAAAAAGATGTGGATATTTTCAGTCACAGAGGAAAAAGGTGTAGCTGGAGTCTTGTTATCATCCAAAGATGAGGGAACAATAACAGCAATTACAACAACTTTAATGGCGGCTCACTTAACAGCTTTCAACCCACTGTTTTAGGTACGATTATAAACCACCACTAGTGTAAAAAAAAAACTGTCACATCATGCAGGAGGTGGACTGTGGTCTGCTCGACTTTGATAAGAGACTACCACCCTGACTCAGTACTGTCATTCTGCAAACTCTTTGCCCCCTAAGTTTCTGTTTTTTTTGAAGATGGCACTGACTCAGCCACTGCAACTCAGGGTACCATACCTGTTATTCCCATAAACCTTTGCAGTATCTCTCCCATCTAACAATGACAGCAATGAAGCCTTAAAAAACATCTTTGCTAATTAGCTCTTAATTAGCTCTTAAAGGAGCTACATGATGAGAATTACGTGTTTTTGCTTGGTCTCACAACAGTAATCCCGCTACATTTATGATTTTCAAAATCTAAAAACCAGCCGTGTAAAACAGTTGCACACCTGCTGAAGACAACGCAATGTTACAAATCAACGATGTAACGGACTATACATGACAATCAAATAAAGCTTGGTGGACTCAGCAGCACTTGTTTTGAGCGCTCTTTTCCTGGATGCAGATGGGAGAGGGATTCCTGAAATGTTTCAGATAACCCACAGACAAAACCATGCAGTGAAAACACAGACGGGATGGGGGCTCCCAGTCCCAGTCACACGCTCTGAGGGCTCAAGGGCTCGGACCATTAAGTACTGTTCCCATACTTCCTACCTTTTCCCACCATCGCCGGTCTGTGGTTCGCCTTCTCCTGAATGTTCACTGTGTCTCTACGATGCTTTTTGTCATTGCTGAAATTCTGCTACTTTTGCCCTCTGCTCGTGTCACAAAAAAAAAATAAAAACAGTTAATATTGAGATCAGTAGGCTTTCTCTACGAGATGAATTTTCGCACTAGTTTTTTTTTTTAAATTACGAAACTTACGAGTTTTGCCCAATTAAGGACAGCTGACTTAAGGTACAGGCGGACACACTGTAGCTGTCTGCAAAGAGGCTAAAGACTTGTTTCTTCACCTCACCCAAACTCGAAATACATGTAGGTGACGATATTTATGAATGGGTTCATGTTGTTTGGATTTATGTGGAAATGTAAAATAACAGCATCGAACAAACCCTTAGACTTCAAATAATAATTTTTGGCAAGCACGTCTGACAAGCTGGTCTCTTCATCTTAGTTTCTTGGCGACCTTTTAGATTTGGAGTGTTGCCCATAGACTGTATAATTAATGGACGTAGTCTCCTCAATGTCACCCGTCTGTTTCTGAAATGGATTTCTGAAGCAAAACAGCTGGCACGGCCATACTGGAAATGAGGTGGGCTCTGAGTCTCCACAGTAACAGCCAAAGGGTGCCCGTCAGTCACCTGAGCTGAGCTGTGCCTCTGATTGGACGAACTGGTGATCTTAATATCTTCCTAATTGCAGGGTTAGAAAAAAATTCACCCCCCCCATACAGTGCATGTCGTGAAATTAGCGATACAGATGAGAAACATTTTTTGTACCAAGCTTTTTTTTTGGCCGTGAAACTGTTTTTTTTGGCTTGGTATGAATGTGACTTCCAGTACCTCCAGAACCAGCCTCAAGTGGACACTCGACAAACTGCAGATTTTTGCATTTCCACATTGTCTCATATTTTCAGACTGGAGGTTGCCGCTTGGTGTCGCCTTACATTCAGCATTACTAATATGGCAGTCCTCAAAACTCTACATCAGAAATAAATGGATGATGTCATGGACTAAGGCACAGATATGACTTTCCAGCTTGCAGAGCGCAGAGTGGAGAGGGACCAACACGGACATGATTAATAGAAGCATACACTCCATCCCTTTATCATGTTGCAAAATGATCATGAACACCTGAGACAACACAGGGAAGAGTTTGATGAATGCGGGCAAGTGAAATCTCAGGGAAGTGAACACACAGAAAGTTAAAGGTTACCAAAGCTAAATAAAACCACAGTCGAGCATGATTACAGATACCTCTGCTAGAGTCAAACCAACATGTACAAAAAGAGATGCAAAAGAATCTGACTCCAAAACAAACTCCTTGTTGATTTACTGTTAAATATACTCACAATTTTGTAATTTCAACTGCATACATTAGATTATTGTAAGGACACTGCTGTAGTGTCATAATGCTCTTAATATACAGTATGTACTGATATTTACTACAAAGTGCATGTACTAGAAATGAATGCAGGTAGTTAATGCACTGAAATGTTAAACACAAAGGTTAAGCTCAGCAAACAGCTGCACTTAACCTTTAAAACTGAGGCGTAAGAAGGATCATATATGTCGGCTCACTCCTCAATCATTAACAGAACATATATGCACCTTCAGACCTCCCTCTCTCTCGATCACCTGCAGAGCATGTGTTAGGCGCTGCAGGAAATCAGCTGCAAAGGGCAGAAAGAGAAAAGAGACTGTGGCGTAAATTGATTATGAATGGACAAAATCGGAGGAAGATCATTAGAACGGTTCGAGAATATATCGAGAGATCCCACCCAAGTATCAGCTATGAAACACTGCAACCAAATGAAATAACTTATCATTAACAATTTTCAATAGATTCAGTATTGTGTTGTATTTTTCAGCTGAAGTTACTCATTACTGCTGTAAAACTGGGTAAATGAAGTGTATAAATTTATGTCTGCCCAGGGCTTCCACAGAAAATAGTAACTGAAACTGATAATCCTGCCTCAACAAAGAGGACTTCCTCTACAAAATGGTGATGATGATAATAGTGAAATGAAAGTAAAAACAAATTTTAAAATGAGCTGAAAACATACTTTAACGCTTAAAAGGTATAATAATTTAAAGGATTCAAGTATGCCTGACCTCTGATATTGGCCTTAAAGTATTCTAATTACAGATTGGCATTTTTAGGCATGCAAAGGAAATTATAAAACAGCTAATCTTATTAAATAAGACGGGGGATGAAACTCTTTAAACTTCTTTTATAGACAAAGCAAAGCCTCTTTGACTACATGGCTAAAATCACTTGCTAATGCTGCCCTACAGAGCTATGAGGTCAACAAAAGAGGTGATTTCAGGTAGAGGTATCACATTTTTACATACTTGCGTTACGTTGTAAGGTTCTAAGTACATTTTTGACCAATTCAATGTATTACTGATTGATTCTAGAAACTAAACAAAAAGTCTAGCGTAGTTAAATATCGGCAACAACGTACACTCACGAGACTGTGATATAAAACACTCCCTTTGAACTGGTTTGAGACTCGCTTTAATGAATCGCTTACTGCGGACAGTATTGTGCTAACAGGCTAGCGTTAGCTTCATAGAAACAAAGCTAACTAACTAGCCGGTGTTGTGCCGAGAAACGCACGCCTGGCAAGGATAGCGCGAATCTCGCGGGAACGTGCACTGCTTAAAGTAAAGCTGTCTACAGCATTAGGATGGTTAAAACCACAAACAATAAGGAGAAATAATCCGAGGTGCGTGTTTTATATCGCTTTTTGACTGTGTACTCCAGCAGCAGAGTTACATTCAATCACCTATCAAAGTTTTAAAAAATACATCACGGTTCAGTTGAATATTTAGGCTAACAAGACGCATTTCCCTTAGTCTATTTAGCATTTCTGACACATAGCGATATAAAACATCATCCCTCAAAGTCTCACAAATGATGATTGTATTGGTTTTAAACTATTCAATGCAATCGACCGCTTTATTTTAAAGAGTGCGCGTTCTCGTGAGGTGCATGCAATTCCCGGCAGACATGCGTTTGTCTTCACAACACTGGTGTTAGCACAGTTAGCTTGGTTAGCCAGCCTTTCAGTCACTAGCAAAACCTCTCCAGGAGCAACTTCAGACCCCTACTATGTCTGCAGTTACATTGAGAAAACTGTGATCTCGGCAGATGATGCATTTATTCACCGCCTTTACAAAGCGCCGATGTATTTTTTTTCACGCACCGTGCCTCGGTCTATCAGTGCACTATAATGAAACGGAAGTTACTTTATCAAAGCTACATGCTAACGTTAGCTAGCACACAAAACTGTTGACCGGGCGGACCAGAGAAAGAATCCGAGCCGCAATCGAGCGTGTGAAGCTTTAGCCATGAAAGGACGTTTACATATGCTGCCGTTGAAAGTGTTAAAGTGATACCTTTATGATCCTGCGGGGCAGTCCTGCCATCTTGTCTTAAATGCGGGATTTGGGCTCTCAGTGCCTCCTCTCTACCGTTGGCATTGACAGCAAACACACGTCTTCCGGGTTGTTTGCGTCATGAGAGTAGCTGGGTGGACAGGAATGTGGCTAATGTGACTCTAGCCAAACATTGTTCTTCCAGTTTATCTGGAAGAGTCTTAAACAGTATCTGTCCCAAAGGCAGATGGGAACATAAACATTTATGACTTTAGGTGAAAGTCAACCTTTGGCTGTAAAGCCATGAAAGAAGGCCTGTCCTCAAAGTATTTCACATTTAAGCAGCAAAAGGGAGATTTCTTTTAAAACAACAAATAATTTATGTTAGAAATACTGAGAAACATTAAATTAAGTTTTTATTTTTTCAAATGAAATAGATGTAACAGCAGTATACCTGAAAGTTGCGCTAAATGTAATGATGCTCGAGGAACTTCCATAGGCCTACACTGAATTTGGGGTTCAGCAGAGTAAAGAGCTTATGGAGAGAGGTGATCAATAAAGTCAGAACTTTTCTATAATGTCAATATGCAAATGTTCTTAATTTACAAACTATTTAATGTAAGTTTCTTGATTTTGCTGTACTACAGGCAAAACAAAGACTGGTCTCTAACTGGGAAAAACCTACAATCAGTAGGCCTACATAGATTAAAAATGTGGCACAGTGTTTGTCAATGGAAAGAAGAGCAAACACCTTGAAAAACAAAATGTAAGTTGACGAGGGAACCTGGAAGCAATTTAATAACTGAATTAAAAGTGGAGATACAGGAGGGCTTCTACAAAAACCCAGAGCGGGACTTATTGTGGATCCCAGAAAAGAGATGAGGGCAGTGAAAATTGTTAAGATTAAACTTTTTGTACATGTGAATATATTTTACTTTGTCCAAGGGACCTTTAAATGTAATAGAGACCCCATGTGTGTGTTGATAGGGTTAGGAGAAGGGTGTTTTTTATGGAAAAAAGGAATTTTGTATTGTACAATATAGCAAAACAATACCAATGTGTGTGCAATGTGTTATGTACAATGAAAAGTCAATAAAGATACAGTTAAAATAGCTTTTTGGGGTAATAAACATAAAACGGTGTTCAAGATCAATCTTTTTGTTACAGTAGCATAAGTGTTGTTTTTACTGCACCATAAAGAGAAAATGTGTCTGAGTTGTTTAAAACATGTATTATTATTATTATTATTATTATTATTATTATTATTATTATTATTATTATTATTATTATTATCATCACTGTTGTTGTTGTTGTTGTTGTTGTTGTTGTTTTCTAAATGCAGATAATTAAGATAATTAGTTTTGAATGTTAAGTCTCATTTCAAACCTACAAGTAGCCAGTGTGTTTTAACCAAGTAAAGCAGACAACAGAGGGTAACCTGGAATAAATAATGACTGTAACAGAAGACTAGTTCATAAAAACATAAATAGTGTGAGGGCACAATGTTACATTTTGCATTTCAGTTCTATTGCGTTAGCTTGTGAGTTCAAACTCAAAGTAAAGTTGTGAATTTTAATCGCTGAAGACAAACACTCTTTATCATAATGTGGAACCTTGCATTGCAGCAGTGTGTGAAATTACAACACCATCAGTCATTTCCCAGGGCTTAATGACTTCTTGATTTTAAAAAAAGGGTTTTGAATAAGGGAGAAATTCTGTTTCTAATGCAACTTTTCAGACAACACAATATATATAGAATATAAAAAGACTTAATAGGTGAAGTGACTAAAGAGTTGTTTGAAACAGCTGCTTTTCTACTGATTTCTTTCCCCCCTCCTCTCACCAGGCCAAATGGAGGCTGTTGAAGATTGGACAGCGTTGGTGCTCCTCCTCCTGACATCTGTATGGTCAAAAGCGTTGTCCCTTTGGGTGTCAGGCATGTAACTTAGACATCAGCAGCGCAACAAACTGAGAGCAGCTCACGAAGAAGTCCAGCATGCACTTTCTATCCCAGTGCAGTTTAACAGGTGGGTGTCCATTTTTCTGTGATTGATTTTAGATGTGAACCAGAAGTTAGTATAAGATGCCTGCTCAATCTGCTTTTATCTGTTTTAGTATAACATTATTTCATTTGCCTCCACACACTATGAGGATTAGTGTTTTTTTATATAATCATGGGTAATTCTCTGATTTATCTCAGCTTTCCTTCTTTAGTTTTCATTTCCTTCTAAAAGTAAAAATTACTGAGCCTGAGTACTACTGGCACTGATCTTGGCCTCTTCACCACAGTTATGGTCTTAGTCTGTATATTACTGGCAGCAGGAAAACAACCAAGTGTAAAATCTGTGCCTTTAATTACTACCCGTGTCTGAACAGGTGCAAAGTTTCTGCTCAAGAAGTAAAGAATGTAAAAGTTCTTTCAACCTCTAAGATTTAAAATGCATAATGCTCATAAAAGAGTCGAAACGTGATGAACAATTCTGGAAAAAAAAAAAAAAAAAAGCACCAAGAGATGTCCTGCATTTTCTCGACTCAAAAGTTTTGTTAGGATACGCTCTGCGGAGGTGTCTGTTAGCATTCTGCTCTGCATCACCTCACCAACCCTCCAAAATTTTCCATTGTTCAACACACACAAGAGCAGATGAACCAGCAGCTAATCTCACCTCCTCTCTCAGTGCACATAGAGAACAGACAATATCAGCCACATTAGAGTGCTTGATTTGAGTGGAAACAACGTTCTCGACAGGCCTTGGCCAGACTTCCTTATTTTATAAACAGGATTTATTGGATGAGCCTCAGGTTGGCACTAGATTAAAATGAAAACAAGTGTATTTAACCTTATCATGCATCACAGGATAAGAGTTCTGGTTAGTCCAAATAAAGCAGTGGTTCCTAAACATTTTCTGTCATGTGCCTCCTGGGAGGGCGAAATCTTTTAGTGCCCCCACCAAACACTGATGACAAAAAACAGCGATATACATCTTTTTTTGAATAATAAAGTCTTGAATATTACTTCCACCTCTCTTTTTTACTTAAAAGCTAATTTCATCTCTTCATTGTATTCTTCCTGTTATGTTTTGTTACATTTACAGTTAGCTATAAATCACATTTTCAATCTTTTTAGTATCCTAAACCTAAATATAATTTACAAACATTTTTTCCCAGTAGTTTTATGGTGTCTTCACACTGGGTGATTGTGTTTGAATTTTTCATGAAGCAATCAGTGTTTTGTTCTTCACTGATGGAGGTTTCACAAAATGTGAAATGTGCCTGCTGGCAACTTCCACCAAGTTTTCTGTGAGCCAGCCCAAGTGGTTCATTGACTTCACTGTGGTATAATGTTTGTAAGTGTTGTCTCAATTTTTTTTCTTGCCAACACCAAATAGAAGTGCTCTGGTGTTTCGATCGAATGTGTGACCCAGATGAATGGAGACTTTCTGAATCTGTGGCAAGAGGCAATCTGTGACAGTATGAGGCCTTAATGCAGAGATATCAGTGTTAATTAAAATCACACCTGTTCCTGTTTAACTTATAATCTGTCTTTAATTTACATATTCAGTTACAACCTTTTTAATCTTTCTTTCTAGTAACACTTTTTAACTGTTTTTTTTATTTGATTTGTTTTTCTACGCTTGTTGGATTGTACTTCCTTACTCTTTGCATATCTGTATTTGATTATCTGTAATTTAATAATAAATTATTATTATTATTAATAATAATAATAATAATGATAATAATAATAATAATAATAATAATAATAATAATAATAATAATAATAATAATAATAATAATAATAATAAGGAGGTTCTAGGGCTGCAGATTTAGGTTTTGTGCCCCATAAGGGTCCCAGATTGGGGGGTTTGGGTTCAAATCCAACCCACATCCTCTCTCCTGCATGTCACTCCTCGCTCTCACCCTGTTTTCCTTCTCTGTCCACTGTCCTGTCCTCTCTGATTAAACAAATACGAGCTTTAAAAAATTGTGTTTCTTGAGCTTCCACTTGAGGCTGTCTGCAAAAGCACCAGTTTGATGTGTTGTCTTTGCTTTCTTCTTTTAGCTCAGTGGAGCACATGCTCCTACCTGGCATGTGTAGTCATCCTGATCTCCTGCTCTGGACCAGTGTCCTCCATTCACACCCCTCCAGTCACAGCGGGTTTCCGCTCAGCTTTCTCTGCCACACGGACCAACAGCATGGTGGGAGGCAAGCAGAAGGCCGTCACCTTCAACAGGCTTACGGTCAACATCGGCGGTGACTTCAATCCAGACACGGGACACTTCCGCTGTCGCATCCCTGGAGCTTACTACTTCTCCTTCTCCGTGGGGAAGTTCCCAAAGAAAATGCTTTCTGTGATTCTTGTGAAAAATGGAGAGGAGGTGCAGGCTATAGCGTACGATGACTATCGCAAGAAAGGACGGAAAGTTCAGAGTCAGAGCATCATGATCAGTTTGAAGGAACTGGACACAGTGTGGCTGCTTTTACAGCAGAGTCCGCAGTACGCTTTGTACAGCAACGCCGGCCCTTACATCACCTTCTCTGGTTACCTTGTCTACCCAGATGTCTCCCCAAGCTACATCAGCAACCACTTGTCCCCACCAGGGCTGTCTTTTCCAAACTGCCCCCCTCAGGCTGACACTGGGCCTAAAGGTCAAAGTTCAGATCAGCCACAGTCTGCCTTCTCCGTGGCACGGACGTCGACGCTCATGGGTCACAGCAGCCGGCATCAGGACAAGCCACCTCTCAGCTTCGATGTGGAATATGTCAACATTGGGGGACACTTCAACAAAACCTCAGGCTTGTTCACCTGCCACTTTCCAGGTGCGTACTTCTTTGCATTCACTGTGGGAAAACACCCCCGCAAGGCTGTTTCTGTGAAGCTGATGACTGGGAAGGGTGAGGTACAGGCCATGGTGTTTGATGAGGACACGTCCAAGAGACGGGAGATGCAGAGTCAGAGCATTCTGCTGTCTCTCCGCAGAGGCGACAGCGTGTGGCTGTACAGTCAGCAGGATGAGCGCTATGCCGTTTACAGCAACCAGGGCAGGTACACCACCTTCTCCGGCTTCTTGGTTTATCCTGAAGCAGAGACACTCACACCCCCCACCCCCCAGGACAGAACTCATCTGTAAACGCTTCTTTAGGTTATCTCTGTGATGAAGCAGAAACTACCCTTTATGCTTTTCTATCAGCCTTCTTTATTAAAAATAGTTATCAAATAGTAAATAGTAAGGAAAACATCTGTTGCCAAAGTATTCCACAAGAGGGTGCTAGGAGACAACCTGGACTCTTCACAGACACAATTGTCCTCTTAGAGCAATAAGCTGTAACGCATCATAAAAAAACGACTGATTTAGTAATAGATGCAGGTTTTGATTCACAGTGTACTTATGTTTTACATTCATGAGTAAGAAAATAATACATGTTAACCACTAAGTACCAGCACATGTAAGGCTGATGATGTAAATGATGTATAGTTGATTAACGTTCTCTTTCTGTAAAAATAAGATTTAGAAATGCAGCACAGTCATGTCAGAGTTTTTTTTTTTTAAGTTGAATGTTATATATCCATATAATAAATACATTTATGCATCGTAATGGTTTAAAATGTTCTGTTTCTTGTGAGTCGTTTGCCAATTAATTAATCTGTTAATTACAAACCACGTTTTTCTTCAGTAACATCACACAACGCAAGACCCAGGCTGGCTGCGTGAAGATAATAAGAGCTCCACCGGAACGTCAACAGCAACCAAACACTTCCTCCTTAGTTCTGTGTGAATAAAAACAGATCTGTCCCAGATGGACTTATTTAAAGTGTCTGATCAGTGGACGATCAAATGACTGAAGTTAGATATTTATTCATGTCACATTATTTTCTAAAGAAAAGAAAAAACAAGGAAAGATAGAAAGATCAAAGACAAATAAGAGAAAAAACAGAGTTGAAAGAAAGAAAGAAAGAAAGAAAGAAAGAAAGAAAGAAAGAAAGAAAGAAAGAAAGAAAGAAGACAGCAATAAAGAAAAACAGGAAAGAGAGACTACAAAAAGGAAAAATCAAACAATAGGAAAATAAGACAAAAATAAAAAAGAAAACAAAAATTAGAGAAAGAAAGAAAGAAAGAAAGAAACAAACAAACAAAGAGAGAAAGAAAGAAAGAAAGAAAGAAAGAAAGAAAGAAAGAAAGAAAGAAAGAAAGAAAGAAAGAAGAAAGAAAGAGAAAGACCAATTTAAGAAAGACAAATTAAAGAAAGAAAGAAAGAAAGAAAGAAAGAAAGAAAGAAAGAAAGAAAGAAAGAAACAAAGAAAGAAACAAAGAAAGAAACAAAGAAAGAAAAAAGAATCAGGGAATGAAAGACAAAAGAAAGAAGACAAAGAATAAAAGAAAAAGAATTAGTGAAAGAAATAAAAATGAAAGTATACAACAATAAAAAAATAAGAGAATAACTTTAAAAAGGAATAAAACAAAAAAGAAAAAATGAAAGATAGAAAAAGAAAGAAAGCAAGGTGACCAAATGTTTGCAGAGCTCTGCATTAATTTGATTTGTTGTTGTTAGACATTTCTCCAGTGACTGTTTGGAATATTTGTGTCGCTTTCTTGTAGATTATTGATTGATTGATTGATTGATTGATTGATTGATTGATTGATTGATTGATTGATTGATTGATTGACTGATTGATTGATCATTTAAATCACTTTATTTCTTTAGTAAACATAAACAGAAATCAAATTCTTTTAATCCATAAATTTTGCCCTGTATTGTAGATCATCTTAAGTTTTTCAGCGTTAAAAGTATATGTACAAAAAAGGGAAGAATTTTCATCACATTTATTGAGACAGAACACAAAGTCTTCACATATTTACAGCAGGTATTCTTAACATGACTTTTACAAATAAAATATAAACGAACACATTATTAAACTTCATATAATCTCAGCTTCACACTCCTCATGAGCGCCAGCTTTGCTTTGAAAAAGTTCCAGTGTTTCGTACTAATCATGCTGGGAATTCAGGATATTTCTTTACATGATGTACAAAGTAAAAAGAAAGGATTTCTCATTTCTCCATGGAGAGATAAGTCTGCAGAATCACTCAGTACATATAAAGTCCAAGAAAACACAAAGAATAAACCACACTGTTCATAACCTGACTGTGACACTGGTGTAATAAGGATGTGCAGAGATTTAACTGCCTTCACATCATCGAGTATCAATCTGGACTTGTGTTGATCCACGACTTTGTCTCGTAGCTTTAAATCTTCATGTTAGTCTCTGATTTCTCCTCATTACACGTCCCAGATCTCACAGAGCAGAGGGGTAAATTTGTGGTCGTTTGTTCTCCAGGATGTGAGCATCTCTGCGTGGTAGTGATTGAGTGTTCTCAGCTCCGTCAGGCGGCCGAGGAGACGAGCGAAGTACTGCGGCTCCTGCGGGTGCTGCAGGACACACAGCTTCCTCAGCACGTCCAGCATGGTCTCTTGAAGCTTCTCCACAGCACGCTGATCCTTCACATAAGCTCGATCTGGGAAGTGATAAGGAGAGGTGCAAAAGAATTCAGGGTATAATCAGTCAGTGATTAAAAAGAAAAACACCTTAAAGGGGGTGATAGTTGCTCACCTGGTGTCAGGATGGTTACGGTGGTGAGGAGAGCCTGTTCTTCCAGCCCCATGTGAAGTACACCTATGCTTCTGTAAAAGTTAAACATTGGTGTGATGAAATCCTCTGATATGCCTGTGGAGGAAAAAAATACATATTTAGTTTAAAAATATTTCATTTTAAGATAGGCAGTGAAATAAAGACCCCTCACGCCCTCTTTTCTAAGTTTTTTTTTTTTCCCTTCTTCGTAAAGGGAAGTTATAAAACGTTTCCTGCCGGCAGCAGTTCCTAATTTATCACTCTTCAAACTGGCAGAGGGTGTCTGTCTGCTCGGACGGATCATCATGCATTCAGAAATGCCAGAGGGGCTCAGAGGGAGAGAAGTGGACAATAGCACTCTTGATGTTTGGATAAGAAACAAAGGCCCCTTCAGACAGCTTTGCTCCCTTATTCTCACAGTCTGGCCTTTAGTGCGAATATCTCAACCATTCACACCTGAGCTGCATCGAGGGACCGCTGCTGTCCGTCTAACTGTCCAGCCTGGTTGACATGATGACAACTCCCATTAATATAAATCACTTTAAAACCAGCAGGCGGTATTCCATATTGACATGGGATGCATGTTTAATAGACTCTAAATCAACAGCCAGTTTAAGAAAAACTTTGTTTATGTTCATGTGCTTCACAAAAACCGTCCAATAAGGACCTGAGTTTGCTTTAAATACTCCCTCCTCACAGTTTTCACGAGGGTGCATGTGCAGGTGTAACAGACACTGAGCACGGATCGAGAGGTCAACACACATCTACCTGCTGCATCACACAGATCAGGCCGATCAATAATTAAAGGAGGATCCGACTGGAGCTGGCTGCAGCCGAAGGTGGAAACACAAACAGCCCGATGCTGCATGTGAAGCCTGCTTTGACTGGAATCTTAAAGGTCGTGAATTTACCTGACGCTGTGTTAGAGGAATCGTCTCGAGATGGTCTCGAGAAAAACCTCCAGGATTGGTGTGGCTACATTTCACGAGTTCCAGTGGAGCTCTGATGCTTCAGTTCCAACAGAAGCACCTCGCAGTCTACACATCACTCCAGCTGACTCACTACTAGGGTTGCAAAGGGGTGGAAAATTATGGGTAACTTCTAGAAAAGTTTCCTGGAAATTACCATGGGAATTTTAGCTCAGGAATACTGGAAATTTTTAGGTTTTTTTTGCCATCAACTTAAATAAACTTTTCTAAAACTTGATCATCATCAATCTTCACTATCCTACAGCATACAGAGAGACCATATTTTGGATTTGGCGTCTAAAATAGACACTTTTAATTTAAACTAACAAAGGCTCATCAAAATGTGTACAATTTTTAAAGGCTAGCTACGACAAATATTAATGCTTATATTCATGACAGTTAGACAGCGTTAGGAAAAAATCCCCCAAATTCCCAGAAAAATAATTTACAGTGTCATCTAAAAATATTGCATTAGACATGTTTGCTTGCATGTCTGCTTATTACAAACCAAATTATTTATACCTGCAATTAATTCTCATTTGTTCCTGTTAAATTCCGAAAATTCCCAAGACAAGTTTTCAACTTTGAAAATTCCCGGAATTTTGCAATCCTACTCACCACTCTTGCGTATCCTCGCTTCCAGCACTTCTGAGTGTCCGCCGGGCATCTTTCTGCTGAAGACCTGAGCGGAGCGCAGAAACATGGCCTCCACAGCCGAACCCTTCAGCAGAGCGATCTGATCCTCTCGATCCAGGGAGAGAAAACCTGTCAGAGGAAAAACATCCAACACTCAGCACGTTAAGATCCAAACATTCTTATGGCATGTTGGGATTTTTGTGTTCTCGATTTATTCTGCAAAAAATACCTGGAATATTTTTTGTAAACTCCACCAGAACTTGAACTTGACTTGTTGCCATTTCCGTCAACAGGAGGAAGTTTTCGTCTGCACTGTACTGTTCTTGTAGCTGGAAGTGAAACAAGAAGAGTAAAAACAGCCTATAATTTTAACAGACGTGAACCACTTGATCAGAATTAGCATCTTACTTCAGTCATTTTTTTATACTTTATGACATCAGAAATATTAAAGCTCTAGAGGGCAACATGTAGCTAGTTATGAACCAGAATGAAATTAGTACCACTGCATAGAGGATGACTACGCCATCACCCTTATCTTAAATGACTTAAACCCCTGCTGCAGGGTCGGAATCAAGAAGAGCAGGCAAACAGTGATGCAGCATAAGCCTTATTTTGTATTTCACACCAAAGAGTCTCGATTTGTTGATCATTTGACTATTAAAAGAAGGAAGAGGATTTAAAATCACTAAACGTGCAATTTAAAAACACAACCTAAACATGGAGAAGAAAAAATAGGAAAATCAAAAACAAGTTTGTCAACACATTGCAAAAATTAAGACCACAAAAAGTTCTGCAAAGGAGCTTTAAATAATTTAAAGGGTCTGTGAGGACTATCTGTTTGAAGTGGATTGCAGCGACACCTTTGGCTGGAATCGCGCGCAAATTGTGGTGATGACAAGTCTCTTAACAAGGTGTGTGTTTATTTTGGAAATTAATGGAGATCAGACTTTCTTTTTAACACTACTTTTCTTTGTTCAAGACAACTTTTTACGAGATACAACACAATTAGGTAAGGTATTTATCAACATTTACACGGCGCTGTTGTTTGAAATGTGACAACAAGCAAATGTTGTCAGTTTGTACTGTAGTTTAGTAGCCGGCTATATTTAGCGCTAATCGCAGCAGGACTCTGAGATGTATCTGCAGGCTAACGTGTAACGTAAGCGAATCCTCATGTCCTGCTCATCTACCAATCAGAGCTAACGTAACCTCACTCTTCATTTTATTGACAGACTCTCAAGTTTGATCAGATCACTGCAGAATAACTGCTGCATGTGGGTTGGAATGAACATTATCACAAACAGTTTAGCTCATGTTTTAGCCTTTAGCTCGTGCTCTATTGCTCTCTCTGTTTAGCTTTCTTCTTCTCTTCTGTCCTTTTTTTGTCTGACAGTTCAGCTCCAGTGTCCACCATCACTACAAATAGAATCCCAGAAATTGTTTTCAGCAGAGAAAAACAGATCTCTCTTCTCACTACTAAATGTCCGACCCGATTGGAAGCTAAGAAATAGCATTAAGAACTAACCTATATTCATGCTGACAGTCTCATTTTAAATAGCGGATTAGGATCAGGCAGATATCTAGAAGTGAGACTTTTTAAAAAATCACTTAGAAAGTCCTCACAGTCCCTTTAAATAGATGCATGACGTGATATTGAAGTTAGCATACCAGTTTCTTGGCCACATCTTGAGGAATTTGATGTCTGTTGTAAGCATCTACGATGACTTTAATGAGAGACTGCTGCTCTTTGGTTATTTCAACTTTCTCCTTCATACAGAAAAGAAACAAAACAATAAATATGCAATACAAAATGTGGACAAATGCAAACGTAAGGACACAACAGAAGCTACCTTTGGCAGTTTGGTAGTTGAGGTGACCTGTTTGCTGTCCGTGTTGTCTGTCCCCTCTGTCTCGTCTCCGGTGGACGGTCCAGGGGAGGCCTTGGGGTTCTTTCGCAGCCTTTTGGACTTACACTGGATCTCTGTCAGCAGGCCTGTCAGCGGTGATGAAGGCTTCACTTAGTTTGTTAAACACCTTAAAGCTCTTTATTCAACAGCGTTAGCAAATCTGTACTTTAATCTCTGATGTAGTTATATTTATACTGGACTGTTCAATTCAAATAAAAGCTGAGAAAATCAAAAATAATAAAATCCTAAAATGAAAATACAGTATATTTACTGTTAATGGAATTATGGTAATACTAACATTAAGAATTTCACAGCAAGTTACTGTAAAAATGTAGCAACCCTTTTGCTGTGCACTGTAATAAAATGCTGTGTCCGTCTTTTGCTGCTGCACAACCTTCAAAAACAGCAAAATAGAAATCCTCCGCTTGAATGAAATTGGTGTCTATATTTTCGGATTTTTCGGATGACCAGTGGAGTCTCATTTGTTGAGCTCTTGTTGCACCGGTGGGTAAAGTCATGAATGCCTGCAGCTGCCCTGCAATATTCATCACAACTTTGCTGCACTATTTATGAGCAACACGAGTCCAATCCATCCTGCTGCTCTTTTCAACTGACAGCGCTTAATAGACTCAGAAAACTAGCAATCCTCCAAAGACTGCACAAGTCTTCAAAAAGACTCTGATTTCACCCTGAGGTTTGCTCCCTTTAAAAAATAAATACATTCCCACACGTGGCATGTTGTGATCGCTTTTAGAGCATCTCATTATGAACAGCAGACACATTAAAGGTGTTGTTCTTCCCTAAACGGAGCTTAAAGAGTCTGGTGACCTGTTTCTATTCCTGTAAGAGTAACAAAAGCTGCACATTTCTATTGTGTGACATGTGACACTCAACCCCTCAGTAAAATTTAACAGCCGTGTCAGAATGGAAAATGAGGGCTCCCCACGACAGCCTTTGAAAGCCTCTCCAGGGAAAACGCACGGAGCAGTATTTGCATGGGGACAGTGCAGAAACAGCTGTGTTGATGAACACTGATTTGACATCCCGTCAGCATTAAAATTTAGAGACGCTCACATTCAGCCAGCATGCCCATCTCCTTGCACTTTCTGAGACGACACTCCTGGCATTTTCTGCGCATATACATGTCCATCTCACAGTTCCCGCCACTCTTGCACTTGTACACTGCGTTCTTCGTTATGCTCCGTCTGAAGAAACCTGGAAGACAAAACACAGCGTTATCATGACCAGGCGTAGGTGATGTTATACATCCTCTGTCTTCTGATGGGTCACACTAGGATGCATTTGTGTATAGATCCCCATAGGCATTTGTTTTCATGGCCTCCTAATCCTTTCTATTTGATGTTATGTTATACTCTTGCTTGTATTCTATTAAGCTTATATAGCATTAAGATAGCTCATATGTTAGCGAGTGTTTGTCGTTTACACCCTCAGTATGCTCAATGCTCCTTTTTGTTCACCACTGACTGTGAGCGAGCTATTTGCTGCCCAGCAAGAAAACCAGAAGCGACTTAAACTTTTTTTTCTCTCCAAAATAAAACTGATGAGAGTCTGTCAGAGCCTGAATTGCGGGGAGGAAAAACAACCAGGGTCCAAAATATTTTTTTTTATTTTCTAAAATTTTTTATTCTTTTTTTTTTTTTTTTTTTCTCTTTAAATTAATTTTAATTTTTTTCCCCCTTTAATATGTTTCGCCGACCTTTTCTATGTGAAGCACCTTGAATTGCCTTGTTGCCAAAATGTGCTATATAAATAAACTTGCCTTGCCTGTCCTAAAATGCTCCACAGAGCTCTGCTGAACAGTGGAAGAAGGTGAGGAATTATTTCATGCAACACTTTACGCAAACACATCACTCATGGTATCCATCATAATAATGAAAGTATTAATTATGAACAGCAGCTTCTTTAAAACAGAGAGGATAAATGACCAAGGGGAATGAAGAACGTTGTTTGTATAATGTCAGTGAGAGACGCCTGTGAAGGATCATATCTGGATCATGGTGTGTGGGCCAGGAGAGTGACAGAGCAACACACACAAACACACACACACACATGCAGAATAACTGTGGAGCAGTTATTAGACATTCTGACAGAGGACATTAAGCAGAATGACAAGCATTAACGTAACGGAGCTCATGTTGCCTCCTGCATTGTGCAGCAGAAAGCTGAGAGGGAACCTAATCTGGCAGCAGCAGCGGGTAGACCTGAGCCTATTCTCAGTCAAATGGCAAGTCAGGCCAGCCGCTGCGCTCCTGGCATTGTGCGGCTCGCAGTGTGGAATTACACTCATACTCATTCAACCTGTGGTTTGGCAGGAATCACAGCATGTTCGTCGTGCTATAAAAAACACAAAGGGAGCTTCTGAAGGCCTTTACGAGAAGGTTTCATTGGTAACAGAGATAACTGAAGTTCCATCAAACAGTGCTGATCCACGCTTTAACAAGCAAAGTATCAAAAATAATTCCTTACAAATGGGTCCACCAATGAAAAGTGTATCTCCCCCACCCACCGAGGCAAGACAAAGCAGCTCAAGCTCTTATAATAACAATAAATTGAAAAAAAAATTGTTTGATATGTATAACTTCAGCAGACCCCATCTGCCAAGCTCCAAAAGACGGAGCCACAACAACATCACCTGCAAGAGGAAGCCGGAGTAAACCCACACACGCATGAGGAGAACAGATAGGCACTTGTCCGGCTGGGGAATCGGACCAGGAACCTTCCCTCTGTTAGGCAACAGCACTAACCACTGCACTGCATTCATGTTAAAAAACATGATGGTAAAACATCAACATTAAAAAGTTTTTGTGTTTCTGTTTGTGGAGTAAGGCTCTGGAACAGATTGGGTGTGGAGCTCAAGCAATGTCCGAGCATGACTCAGTTTAAAAACAATCCAACCATTGGGTTTCACGAGGTACAGGGAGGAAGAAGGGCTCCAACAATTGGATGTTTTCAAAAATGATTTTTATATTTTTGGAATTTATTCTATTTTTTATTTTTTTTGTAAATATTCATTCATTCATCTTCTATACCGCTTATCCTGTTCAGGGTTGCGGGTGTCTGGAGCCTATCCCAGCTGTCTTAGGGCGAGAGGCGGGGTACACCCTGGACTGGACACCAGTCAATCACATAGCTTACACATAGAGACAGACGACCTTTCATGCTCACACTCACACCTACGGGCAATTTAGAATCACCAATTACGCATTACCAACATGCAAACTCCTCACAGAAAGGCCCACAGGGTTCGACCGGCGACCTTCTTGATGTGTAACTGTTGTGGCACCGTGCAGCCTTTTTTGTAAGTATGTACTGTGTAAATGGGTGAGTTAATTGAGTGGTGAAGAAGGGGTAGGTTCATAGACTGTGAAAAAAAAAAAAAAAAAAAAAGCGGACGTCATCTCGCTTGGCTCAAAGTTAACTCACAACAAAAACTGCTCCCCCTGGTGACTGGCTGCAGAATAGGTAAAAACTCCTCGTTCATTCTAATGGAGCTGTGGTTAAACTTTAAAAAATTAATACACCTCGTGGAAATGTTTCTCAAATACATATGCTGTGGCGATATATAGAAATTGTTGGGCAACATTGTGTTCAAGTCCTCTTTTTTTCTAAACGTTTCTTTTTCATGAGTTGTTAAACGTTAAATCAGTGTTTTATGTCTAGTTTAATGATGATTGACAGCTGCCGTCCTTGAGTAGTTCATAGGAGTTCATAGTTAGTAGCAGGGAAGAGATTAGACTTTCAAAAAAACGGGCGTTGTTTATTTATTTATTTATTTACTTATCTATTTATTTATTTATGTATTTATTTCGTGTTATTTGCACTTTTGAAATAAAGCAAAAGCATAAACTTGATTTGATTCAATTTACTTTATAAAAATGTAGAAAAAGTACACATTCGAGTTTGTGTTGCCGCAGTGCATCGTCTCACCTTTACATCCCTCACAGGTGAGAGCGTTATAGTGGTATCCAGAGGCCTTGTCTCCACACACCACACACAGTTCCTCCCCTTTGACTCGTCCTGCCTGCGCCATGTGCCTGGTCCTCTTGCACACAGCAGGCACCACAGCGGTTGTCTCCTCCATCTCAACATCGTAGCTAGCCTCTAGAGGTCCTTTCCTGAGTTCATATATCCCTGTCTGTGAGTACCATTCATCTCCATTGTACTGAGGATAGTAGTTCTGACTGGAGTAGTACGCTGTGGAGGACATGGCTGGCTCCATGGATGGGTACTGCATGCTGGGATAGCTGGTAAAGGGTAAGATGTCAGGATCCTGCAGGAGGGGACTGTTTTGATCTGCCAGAATATCTGAGAGGAAAAGACAAAGAGGGATCATAAAACTGATCTAAAGTTAAAAACATTCGGCTGATCCAGAATTATAACATACAGGAGCATGAATCCAAAACAAAGAGCTCTAACATGCTAAATAAACCCATGGATATGAAAGATGAAGAACTGGACGATAACTAGAAGATCGTCTGTGTAACATAATACCTGTGTGATCATTAAACCTTTTATTCTGATAAGAGAAATGCTTCAAGTACATTCTGCAGAAGCTGGTTGGAACAGATACTGTCTGTGAAGTAGACAGTGACACACAACACATACTATAAACCCATAAATGATTAACAACGAGCCAGCACAGAGCACACAGTGCCTTTCACAGTGACATGTAACTCTACTCCAAACAAACTGTCACTCTGGGTTGTATGGGATATTTGAATGAAAAACAGCAGAGGAGCAAGCAGCGACGTTTTAAAAACCACGTGACGTCTACGCAAATAATCCCCCAGCTGTACTGAAATGATCAGACTCTCTGATCCGTCATTGAAGATCTCTGACGTACGAATTATCACAGTTTCTCAGAAGTACACGCGACACTAACCTCTTGAGGATTTGGTCTGGACCATGGCCATCTCCGTGTGACCCCTCATACAAAAGTATTCAAACACTCAACTCTGATTCCAACAGAGCAGCTGTAGACCAGATCTCTCCTTTGATGTAACAAACCATTTTCCATCCATGCATGATAAGAAGAAAATGATTCCTAAAGACGTGAGACCAGCAGGTAAGTTCCTGGACTATTATGGCCGCTGCTTGAGAAATCCAAGGAAGAACAAAGGTTGCCACAGCTACTCATTAACCACACAGTCACATTTCTTGACATCATTACAAGTAGCTGGTAAAAGAGTAATGTCATTTCCGGTTTGGTTAATGCTACCAACTGACTGCTACTGTGTGCTGCGGAGAACAGCCGGGCATCTTATGAGTGATACTGAAACTCATCATAACTTAAATTCTCTCTGTCCATCACTTCGGGAAAGTTATTGTTATTTTATCATTTGTAACTAATTGAGCACAGTACAGTTAACAGATGATGTGTCATCAGAGCTTGTGAGATCTCATCTTTTGTGACAGAAACTTTGTCACATCAAGTAAAAAAAAAAGGTTTGGGAAAGAAAGAGCTAGCATGAGACGTGCTAGTCTACCACCTAAAAGTGTTAATGAAAAATTCTCAAATAATCTCAACAAACATTAGATTTTGTGCAGAAAGTCATGTTTACATCAGACTCATAGACGGCGTAATAAATGGATGTAGTCTCTGCGACACCAGTCGTCTGTTTTGAAGCAAGTCAC
The DNA here is from genome assembly GCA_030710495.1 of Labroides dimidiatus. Classification (NCBI taxonomy): domain Eukaryota; kingdom Metazoa; phylum Chordata; class Actinopteri; order Labriformes; family Labridae; genus Labroides; species Labroides dimidiatus. The sequence goes on along the minus strand of CM061147.1, from coordinate 28,213,383 downwards.
CAGTTCAGTGGCGTGCACAGACTTTTTGAAGGGTTAGGGGTGAAGAGAGAAAAATAAAAGCAACATAGTGTCTTTTGCCAACCAGGAGGGCACTTTAACACATACACATAACCAAATATTAATAACCCTTTCTGGGATCTTCACAGAAAAAAAAAGTCAGGATATAACACTATTAATGAAATAAATAATAACCAAATAACCAAACAACAGAATAAAGTCAGGAAATAAATAACACTATTTCTGAACTTAAATTACACTATTTATGAGAAAAAAAATTATAATGGGTCTCTGGTATTGTTCAGGGGGCCAGGCCAAAGGTGGAGGCCATATCTGGCCCATGGGCCGTAATTTTGGGACCACTGCTTTAGGGGCTACCGGTTAGCAGCTGAGAGGCTGACAAACTCCTGTCTATCTGTCTGCTTCAGCTAGGCTAAGGTAACGTAAATGTAGGCTAACTTGTAATGTAATGTGAGACATAATTAAACACTTAAAAATTCATTTAATATTGCTTTGGGCCAGTCTCTCATTTGCTAACCGTTAGCCGCTAAAGTAAACAAACTTAAGCGTAATTTAACGGTAGGCTACAGCTACACCCATTCCGTTCATGGCAGCTCTTGTAGGTTGAAATCAAGACAAACACATTATTAATTAATTCGTTGTATATTACAATATTTATTATGTCGAGATAACCAAAAAAATTATTATATCAAGAAAATGATCTTTCTTATATTGGGAGAAAGAGATAATAAGTCTTTCTCAGATAACAGTGTATAAAATAAAAGAAAAATCCATGGCCATTCATGTCTACCGTAAAATTCTAAGGGTGATGACTTTAAATTGTTTAACTTTACTCATACCCATTTTCTCTTGCACACTCTGTGTCCAAAGTGGTTGTGGCCAAGCTAGTTTGTCTGCTAACAAATTAGCTATGTGAAAATCTTTTTGACTAAATACTGACACTCCTGGATTCACAAAACCATCATGGTAGTCATGAAAATGTCCTACTTAAATTCAACAGTTCTCTATCCAGTGTGTGACATCCTCGTAAACATTTCATAGACTTTATTGGTCAGTACGCTTTTTTGACCAAAGCCTGCAACCAGCTAATGCCTAGAACCAACATGCTAAAGTTAGCATAAGGCTCACATCACATCACAGCTGTGTGAATCTCTGTATGAGTCTAGTGATATGGTTTGGCCAGTGTAAGCTTACCAAACAAGTGAGAGCTCTCTGGGATGGAGAATTCATCGCTGGGTGGGATTTCCAGCTGTCCCACCACATTGATGTCGGGGCCCACCCACTCATTCATCCAGGAGGGTCTTCAGGCACCACCTCAGAAAACAAAGGTTGGGGCCTCTGTTTACTTCTGTAATGAGCATAAAAAGAATTGTGATGAACCATGGTGAATTTTATCCTAACGCCCTCACAGATCCACAGGATTGAAATCTGCACCAGGGTCTAATTAAACATCACGCAGAGTTGCCGTGTTAACACGTGTGGCAGGTTTTTTCTCCCTCAAACAGCGATATAGGGTAAGAACAGAGATTCTCTAAAAGTTAATCACAGAAACAGCGTCGTCCTCAAAGATTTGTGCTCTCCGGAGATTCTCAGCTGCATTGTACTTGCACGTTTCACAATATTATTATTATCCCCTTGCATAATATCATCAGTGTTAATATAATCCATACAGCTCATTCAATCACACTGTATAACCTGTGGAGTAGATCAGATAGAACCTACCACAAAAACCGACACCCTGCTTTAACACTGCTAAAAGCCTTACTTGTCTCAAGGCCACTACACGGTCACATGTGAAACTGTACTTCTATAGACCTCACCTGCCATACTTTGTAATTAACTCAGTTTAATTTCCCAAGAGATCCAAAAGCAGCCCACATGGACTCATAAAACAAGCACTCCACTCCAACAACCCACACAACAGTAGATCAAACCTCAGACAGCAGCACACCGCGGACTCATAGCAGTCACCTGAATAATACCAAAAAAAAAAAAAAAAAAAAAAGAGAGAGAGAGAAGAATAAAATGCTGCGAGGCCCGACCTCGTGTTTCTTACCTTTCACTGGATGGTTGATGTTGAACTCCTGAGAGCAGACTCTTTTTCCACTTTGTTTCTGGTATGGACACAGAGAGCTACAGCTAAATCAATATAATGAACATTCAACTGCTTGTGTCTGTGCTCCAGTTACAGCATGTGTGACCAGTTGAGGTCAGGGAGAAATGGATGGTGGTTATTAATTAAACTGTCCATCCCTGTCCATGTCATCCCCTCCTCCCCCCTCCCAAAAAATCCCCCTTTATCTCACCAGGAGGGCTGCCTCATGAGCAAAAATCCCACCCACATACAAACACATGGAATATACATCTCATTATTAACTAACAACTCCTTTTTTCTACAAGTAATAACAGCAGGAGTGATGCCATCAGTTCTTTTGTATTTTTTAACAACATCTTGATTTGCTTTGTCATCTTTTCGCTGCACCAGTTCAATCCTATTTTAGTTTTATTATTATTATCATTATTTTTTCCCAAAGCGCTGTAAACAATGCTGAATTAGCATAGAGAACCTCCCAAATCGGGCTGTGACAATCATTGCCATTTGTCCTTGAACCTATCGAACCCTTTTATCATGTCACTGCAGTGTGCGGTGCCAGTCAACAACAGATTTATTTATTTTGGCACATGATAACCGAGTGTACCTATATACTTGAAGAAGGACACAAACACGCACACAAACTCAAATTCTTACAGTTTTAAAAATCCTTAATATGACCAAAAAAAGGATTGATAGTTTAATCATTGATGAGCTGTTGCTTCATCCATCCAAAGAGGCCCTCCTGAGTCAACAGACAGACTCTTTGGAATAAACAGAACCTTTGCCGTTGGCTGCTGGCTGTTTGTGGACTATCTGGTCTGTGGTGAAGAGCATGTGAGGAGCGAGCAGCAAAGGCCTCTGGGAAGAGATGAAAACAGCTCCTTTCAGCGATTTCAAATACAGGGTTTTAAAATCCTTCACAAGTTTTTGTGAGGTCAATTAAAGCCTTTTTTTGTACAGGATGTTGCCGTTCACAATATTGTTTTGTCGCCCATTTCAGACTGTACTGACAGTGGCATTCACATCAAATCTCAGTGGTGAGAAATATCTTGTCTGGTAATGATCCCTCTCAGTGAAAGTGAAGCAGGCTGTAAAGACAGATAAGACAGAGGATGTTTACCACAGTGTGATGGGAAACAGAGCAATCTTTGGAAGAAGAAAACTATCTAATTTAAGCTCCCCCTAACATAAACATCAGCACGAAGGACATGCCGATTCTGACGAACTGCTACAGAAAAATCTGAGCAGTGTTGCATAAAGGCTTTATTTATAATAATAATTTTAGTGTAAAACTCAGCTGAGAGTTAGCACCTCTGACATGGTCAGTGTACCTCTAACAAACACATTCTCTACAAACTGGAATGACTGGACAAACAGGCCCAACTTTTTTGGCTTTTTCATTGCTAAATTAAAGAAAAAAATCCTTGTTTGAGGACTGGTCACCTGTTTAACTGATGGTTTTCTGTTGAATAAACCTGGTAATCTGGATCTGTCCCATAATTCATCACACTCTCACACACTAAGACTACTGTTTCAGTCATCATCAGAAACTTATGACCTTGAATAAAACATCTGTTGTAGACAATGAATTGTTACATATTACAACCCCAATTCCAATGAAGTTAGGAAGTGCTGTAAAACATAAATAAAAACAAAATACGATGATTTGCAATAAACTTTGTTTTTCTGCAAACATTCACTCATTTTGAATTTGATGCCTGCAACTTGTTCGAAAAAAACTGGAACAGGGTCAACAAAGACTGGGAAAGTTGAGGAATGCTCAAAAAACACCTGTTTGGAACATTACACAGGTGAACAGGTCCATTGTAAACAGGTAAGTATAATGATTGGGCACGGGAGGCTCAGTGGTTTACAAGCAAAGATGGGGTGAGGTTCACCACTTTGTGAACAACCGCGTGAGCAAATAGTCCGACAGTTTAAGAACAATGTTTCTCAACGTACAATTGCAAAGAATTGATGGATTTCATCATCTACAGTCCATAACATCATCAAAAGATTCAGAGAATCTGGAGAAATCTCTGCATGTAAGCAGCAAGGCTGAAAACCAACACTGAATGCCTGTGACCTTTGACCCCTCAGGCAGCACTGCATTAAAAACCAACATCATTGTGTAAAGGATATTACCACGTTGGCTCAGGAACACTTCAGAAAACCACTGTCAGTTAACACAGTTCATCACTACATCTACAAGTGCAAGTTCCAACTGTACCATGCAAAGACAAAGACATATATCAACAACACCCAGAAACACCGCCGGCTTCTCTGGATCCGAGCTCATCTGAGATGGACTTACGCAAAGTGGAAAAGTGTGCTGTGGTCTGACGAGTCCACATTTCAAATTGTTTTTGGAAATCATGGACGTGGTGTCCTCCAGGCCAAAGAGGAAAAGTTATCAGGTCAAAGTCTCAAAGCCAGCATCTGTGATGGTATGGGGGTGTGTTAGTGCCCATGGCATGGCTAACTCGACCATCTGTGAAGGCTCCATTAATGCTGAAAGGTACATACAGGTTTTGGAGCAACATATGCTGCCATTCAAGTCACGTCTTTTTCAGGGACGTCCCTGCTTATTTCAGCAAGACAATGACAAGACACATTCTGCATGTGTTACAACAGCGTGGCTTCGTAGTAAAAGAGTGCAGGTACTAGACTGGCCTGCCTGCAGTCCAGACCTGTCTCCCATTGAAAATGTATGGCGCATTAGGAAGTGCAAAATACAACAATGGAGACCCCGGATTGATGTGCAACTGAAGTTGTTCATCAAGTAAGAATGGTAAATAATTCCACCTCCAAAGCTTCAACAATTAGTGTCCCCAGTTCACAAACGCTTATTGAGTGTTGTTAAAAGGAAAGGTGATGGAACACAGTGGGAAACATGACCCTGTCCCAGCTTTTTAGGAACATGTTGCAGGCATCGAATTCAAAATGAGTGAATATTTGCAAAAAACAATTAAGTTTATCAGTTTGAACAATAATATCTTGTCTTTGTAATGTATTAAATTGAGTAAAGGTTAAACAGGATTTGCAAATCATTATATTCTTTTTTTATTCACATTTGACACAACATACCAACTTCAGTGGAATTGGGGTTGTAGTTGGGTATGGACTTGTTTCCTGAGGACATGAGGACATCGAGCACTCTTTTTGTATTGATTAAGGGATGCATTAAAATTATGTCTTTGCAGAGATACATATCTTACAACATGTTGACGTTGTAGTTGAATTTTAAAAGAGTGAAAAATTATTTAAATTATGTCAACAAAGAACAGACCTGTTTTAACCCTTTTTTTTATCAAGTTTTAAAGCTGAAATCCTGGTTAGTGCTCAGTGGATATGCTGTCTTCTTATCCCTGTAAGCCAGAGCAATTTTGGATTGAACATCTAGTCTATGGATGCTTCGCAGTGTAGACAGAAGTGCAACCCCAGTCTGCCTTCACAGGAAATGTATAATCACCCAATCAATAACCAAGGAATTCAGGCTTTTTTTCAATGAAAACTTCCTCTTTTCCTCTTGAGTAAAGATAAACACTGGATAAACTTTTCCCACCGCCATTTATGATTAAAGTGAAACATTACAGTACATTATTTCTTTGAAGAAACAAAGCAGGTCTCCATGTCACAAACATCCAGAAGTTGCAAATAAGACAAACAACAGAAGTTACACTAAATGCTCGGAAGAGTCACGTCAGCTCTGAACTCACCGTCCGCCTCATGTCGTGATGAAGCCGGAGGAGGAGTTACGAAAGACAAGGAGAGCAAGTAAACGGTAAAAGTGTGCAATCTTTGAGAACAGCAAATACATACAAGCAATAAAACAACATACGGCTCATTACATGAACACTGTGGTCTGCTGTCAAACCCATTCTCACAATCCAGGCGCGTGTCTCTTTTCTGGCTGCATAGCTGACACTAAACATTAAAAAAACTGTTCATAAGGTGCAAAAAAAGCAACGAAAGTTGTTTTACTTGAAGAGGGATTGTTCATTTATGCTGATCTGTTGATTAGTTTCCATCATTGGGGAAATGCTAGACTACAGTTTTCATCAGTAATGGGTAAATTTGATTTTTTATTGAATCATTTCTTTTATTATATCATATCGATCATGATAAAGATATGCTGAAATAATGACTTCTTTAATGTTGTGTTTCCTCTGATGAACATCGCGGTTAAACTGTAGTATTAATCAAAAAAGAAATTAAAAGCCATTATGAGGTACATATGATGCAGCTGCTCCTCTCTTCTTCAGCGATTTCAACATTCCCACGTGTGTAAAATAAACCGTCAGCCTTCCTGTGATCTGAGTGTTCAGAGAGTCCTTTGGCCCATCAGCATCTCATTGGTATCCGTCCTGGTAGTCCCCGTTCCTAAAATGTTCCTCCTCCTCTTGCATGGTCACCCCTCTTTTCTTTGTCCAGCTCTGTTTCCGTCCAGTGGAACCGTCCGTAGTCCCGTAGCTCCTTTTGGGAGCCATCGTGTTCTCAGTGTTCAGCTCTGACTCCTCAGCCAGCTCGTCCGCATCAATAATGCCACATTTATCCTCGCTGGTGCTCTCAGGATTGGCCCAGTCCTGCTGCTCTCCGGAAGCAAAGATGGCGTAGAAGATGACCCCTGTGTAATGCACCATGGACGCAATGACAAAGACGTTCTGCCACTCCAGACGTGTCTGAGAAAGGGGGGGGGGGGCAGAAAAGAGTCAGTGAATTTCCTCTAAAATGTAGACTCACCATTGAAATAAATGGTGACCCAGCAAATTTCTGTAAGACATATTTCATAATTTATTACATAATAAATGCAAATTTTCTTCAGTCAGGTACGAATTAGATTTCTGTGCATTTCATGTTGGCACATTTCAACCGGCAATCTCTGAAAGTTTCTTCTGGATAACAGACAGGAGTGTGACCTCTCTTAAATCACTGTCAAGACTCTGTGGAGCTTCACTGACTTCGATAGAAAGAAGTTTGTAAACACCAGGAGTTTGGATCACAAGAAAAGCTCAGGAGGGAGAAACAAAATCTACGGACTGAAAGCCGGAACGATCAAGTAAATGTTGAACAAGAAATGGAGACGAGTGCATGGATTTTCAGTCAAGAGTTGGAATTTTGTTGTTTCTAAGTAATAAACCATAGAATATTTGCACAGTAGAGACAATGAGGGACTCTGAGAAAATCTAAGTGAAGCCAGGTGACATATATATATATATATATATATATATATATATATATATATATATATATATATATATATATATTCTTTCTCATGTCTGATCTCTTCTTAACTCCTCTTCCTGATGTATTTTACTTTTCCTGAAAAAACTAAGAACGGCAGCTGTCAATCATCCTTAAACGAGATGTAAAACCCAGTTTTTAATATATAATAACTCATAAAAAAGAAACTCCAGAAAAAAAGAGAGGACTTGAACACAATATGTTACGTAGAAACATTTCTACGAGGTGTATTAATTTTTCAAAGTTTGACCACAGCCTATCTGGAATGAATAGAGAGGCAGAGTTTTTTATCTTTACTGCAGCCAGCCACCAGGGGGAGCAGTTTTTGTGGTGAACTCAGTTCTAACTGAGCAAGATGACCTCCTGCATCACCCATGGCATCAAAAAAACTACAACTTTTTTGAGCAGTACAAATTTGAAAAGGCACTCTGTTTTCAAAAACAGACTCTGATTAGTGCAGGAGCACACACGAGAGATACTGAGGAATGAAAAGCAAACATGATATATGTCTTATCTGTGCACTACGAGAAACAAATAAATCTAGAAAGACGCAATTGTTGTTAAATCTGTTGTACCTTGTGTTTAGTCAGGGCTCCAACAATCAAAGGACACACCATCCCAGAGAGAGTTCCCACCCCATTAGAGATGCCCATCAGGATGCTGGCATAGCGAGGAGCAATATCCAGATGATTGACGTTAAAACCTGAAGACACAGAGAGGGTGAGAGGGTGACACAATCATAAAACAAATGATGAGGATGTTTTCGTCTGTGTTTGAATATTCAATATTATATGGATTACATTCACTCACAAATTTTGATTCTCTCTTTTTTTTTATTTTGTTTCCTTGACAACAGTCTATAAAATATTTAGGAAAGCTTTCTGCCTGAAGGTCTGTCAGGCCATTACAACCTCACTACATCCCACCCAGAGGAGCCTTTCTGCTGAAATTCAGTTTTTAACAGGTTTTATGAACCCAGAACCCAAAGAACACAGGGGAAGAGCACAAGACTAAAAAAAGGTTTATTCACAACACTTCCTTTGTGTTTTATCTGTAAATATCCAATCTGATGATCACAGATAAAGCACAAAGGTTTCACAGGTGTCACAGTACCTGAGATGGCAAATCCGCTGAAGCCTACAGCCAGAACGAGGAAGGAGATGGCGACACCGCGAGTGTGAGAAAATCCGACCACTAACAGCAGAGTGGCCTCCATCCCAAAACCTGTGGGAACCCAAGATCAGAAACAATAAGCGTCTGATTGAAATAAATCTAAACAGATTTTAAATTCAGATATTTTCTCTTTTTTGTATTAGGCTTTTAGTATTTGGCTTGCATCAAGGGGAGAGCAATTTTAGACTGCTCAGCTATACCAGCGCCCCATTTTTGTTCATTTTTTGTCACCTGCCTGCCTGCCTATTCCTGCCTGTGAATTATTTATGCACACAAATGATTGAAATCTACTTGTGCCCATCTGCACCTTCAAGCCTGCTCTCCACAGTCTGAGTTTTATGAGCTCAGGGTGTGCCACTGGGAAATACACTACAGTTATACTCAGCGTTGAGCTCCTATATCAACATTACAGATCCTGTATAACAGTATTTACAGCTGTGTACAACATGTCCTTGTTGTTTTTTAAGCAAGGTTTTGAATTTAGCTACAAAAAACATCACACATTGAAATATTTTGTTGTTTATAGATGGAGTTAATGTTGAAAGAGTGTCTGCGGATTTTGCTCTGTTCACTTATTATGCCATATTTCAGTTACTGTGCCGAAGCGTGGGGGTTACGCTTACATCACAAACATTAATCTGTGATTTATCATACAGAAAAGAGCGATAAGAATCATTCATAAAGGCCACGATGGACAGCAGCACACTAACAGGCTGTTTTTAACATCAGGTTTATTAAAAATGAAAGATCTAATCAAGTCACAGACACTTGTAGTCATGTTCAGAGCGAAGAGTAAAGGTTTGCAAAATATGTTTGTTGTTTAGTTCAGAGGATAGGAAGTGAATTTTAAGCATCAGTTTGAGAGGACAACTTTAAAACAGAGGTGTATTTCTGTAATTGGAGTACAGCTGTGGAATTATTTAAATAATGATTTGAAGTGCTGTGTTCAAATATTTCAGTTTAAGAAAATGTATAAGAACAGAGTTATCAGACGGTGTGATGAAATAGTTCGTTTTCCATCTAATCTTATAGGATGTGAAAACAGTATTGTTGTATTTTTTTTATGTTGACATGATTCATTGATCGAAATTGAGACCATTTAAATACTTACAATTGGCTTTTTAAGTAAGGGGCAGGCAAAAAGAAGCGACCTTCTCCCTGCTTCTTTCCGTACGTGAGGAAAAAGTGTGAATTTTTTGTTTGTTTTTTTGTTTGTTTGTTTGTGTGGGTGTGTTTCGACCAAGCGGCAACCCTCAGTCTGAAAATATGAGACAATGCGGAAGTGCTGCTGTTCCTTGAGTGGCCGCCTGAGGCTGGCTCCGGAAGTACCCAAAGTCACGTACACACCGAGCCAAAAAAAGCTGTTTTCACGGCCGAAATAAGCATGTTTACATGCCGGAGCAGCCATATTGGAAATGAGGCGGGCATTGAGTCTCCACACTAACAGCCATAGGGCGCCCAGCAGTCACGTGAGCTGAGCTGAGCTGTGCCTCTGATTGGACAAACTGGCGATATTAATATAGTCTAAACTGCAGAGTTAGAAAAAAAATTAATCCCCCGTACAGTGCGTGCCGTTAGCAAAATTAGCGATTCAAACGGGAGACATTTTTTGTACCGGGCTGTAAACATGTTTATTTCGGCTGTGAAAACGTCTTTTTTTGGTTTGGTGTGTTTGTGACATCCGGTACTTCCGGAACCAGCCTCAACAGACACTCGGCAGATTTTAGCACTTCCTCATTGTCTCATATTTTCAGACCGGAGGTTGCCGCTTGATTTTTACACAACCTTTTTTGCAGTGTAGTTTTTGACATACCTCCACAGTTCATAAGTTTCCTCACATTTGTCGTAGACATGATTTTGTTGCTTCGTAAGAAGTCGGCCAGCTGTCCTCCGATAGGAACCACTATAGTCATCACCATGTGGGGGACGGCAGACAGGATCCCCACCTGTTGGGAGATCACACACAAAGAAAGCCTTCGAGTGAATCATTCAGATGGCAAGCTAAGACTCTTTATGAGTGTCTCAGATCGTGAGCAGTTATGTAGCTTTAGGGAAGACCTTGCTGATTGGGAAACCAAAGACTTCCTCAAAATACGCCGGCTGGCTGATGAGGAGCAGGTAGAAGGTCCAGCTGCGGCAGAAGTTGGCCACGATGATGGCATAGACAGGCATGGAGGTGAAGAAACGACGCCATGGAGTCTTGAATTTCTGTGATTGTGACACAGGAGTTACTTTTTACAACAAGTGTGTATTTGTTTGTGTGTTTGTGTTTGGACTTAAGGGTGAAAACACCTCACACACCTCAGTCACACTCAGCTGGTTCATCGTTTCACCAATGGTGGTCTCAATGTACATCCTCTCCTCCTCAGTGATTGTGGGATGTGCTGCAGGGCTTCCATACGCCAGCAGGAGCCACATGATGTACCATATGATCCCAAAAACACCTTTGACACAAACACCAAAAAATGACGCTTTCCTTTGCACGAACACATTTTAAGACGGTTTATGAGTCATCAAAGCGAGACAGAAAAGAGCAGCTTGAGGGCAGGGTAGACTAAAAAAAAAAGCAAGTCTGACCTCTTCTGGACCACAAGAGTTTTCATTATTAAAATGAAAAGAAGCAGGTGTGAGGCTCAGGGCCCAGACAGGAAAATGCTAATTTACATCAATAAATCATGAGATCATATCACAGGAGAAGCAGAGTAGATTTTATTAAAGCACACTTGGTAAAGTATGAATTTTATGTCACTGTTAATCATTTTAATCAAACTCTGCAGCAGTCAGGATCACACGTAATGTGCAGAGCATACAGATGCTGCAGAGCTGCGTGCCAGAAGAGGTTTGAGATTAACACTTTGCACGTATTTAAACTGACATTTCTAATAACCAATGACCTGCACAGGAAAACCATACAATATCAAGTGCAGTTTGTATTAAGATGTGTACCAGTTATACAGATATTTATGAATTATGGTGTGTTTCAGTGTATCACAACACAATAATTAGTTAAATAAAAAGATTTGTCATAATAAAAAAATTATTTGGACTGTTTTTTTAAGTATTTTTTTTTTATTAGTTACACTGCAAAAATCTAATCAAGTTTTTTTTTTTTTTTTTTTTTTTCGTTTTTTTTATTTTTATTTTTTTCTTTTAATTTTTGTCTTATTTTTAGTAAGAATTGTCTAATTATACTTGATATGAGCCACATTCAAACAACAAGTCCAAAAATGTGTCTTATTTCAAATATTAAAAGACAAAAATAAGCTCTAAATTACCTGTAACAAGTAAAAAAGTGGGGGTAAGAAAAAATTTACTTGTCAGGCTCAGAATATCGTCTTAATACAAGAAATTTTAATTTTAATACTTAATTTTAAAAGCTACAAGACAGTCAATTTTAAAATTTTAATACTTATTATAAGCAATTCAGACCTTATTTTTGTCTTTAAATATCTTGAAATAAGATGATCTGGTGAGTTTAGCTCATATTAAGTCTAAAAAGCCTTTTTTTTAATTTATTCATTTATTTATTTTTTACAAAAAAAAAAAAAGACAAAAACACTTTCTTCGGTTTCATTTTTTGCAGTGTATTAGCTTTCTCCTACAGATGAATGAAAACTTTGAGGTCTGTGGAGTGGGTTTGAAGCTGCTGCCAGCAGCTGATGAGCCAAACATTAATAATACAAAACCTGAATCAGATGGAAAAACTAGAAATCTGGTTCCTGCTGGTGTTTCGACTGATGAACACACTTGTTATTTTTTTAACAGAACTATTTTAAACTAGTTGAATCCGTCCCTGTAGCATCATTACCTGCATGTAAAATACACTCCTTTTTGTGTTGTTTTCTCAGAGGAAGACTGTAGTGTTTGTGTATGATGAAATACAGTGTGTGACAGTCAAACATCAGTCGTACCATAGATGTAGAAGACCGAAGACCACCCGACATACTGAACCAGCACTCCAGCTAACGGCATGGCAATCACAGCGCCTGCGTATGAGCCTAGGAACCAAATGTTTTTTAGATTTTAATATCAGCGTGCATCAGGAGTAACATTAGATCTCTGAGAGATTTTACTCTGAGTTCATGAAATATACAGACAAAAAACTTATAATGCAAAACTGTGACTCTTTGTTTCATACAGGTTTGAGTGAACAATGTAATCCCGGGCTTTCATGGTCCCCAAAAAAAACCCCTTCTGTGCTTTGTGCAAATGTGTCCTGATTAAAACAAACATCCTGGAAACACATTAGTATCACTTAATAAACCGAGTCAAGATGAGTTTCAGCTACAGCTGCGACAGATGGGGTGTTTTAATGTGTTTTCTATTATGGCAGAGATTTATAAACACTGTTATTCTGAATAGAGCAGGGAGCATTAGAGCGCTGTCGCACAGCCAGCATTGTGACGCTTCATGCGATGAATAGAGACAGCAGCTCCTTTAGAGTACGCATGGTGAGCCCTGCTCATTTACAGACAATGTCAAGGGGGGTTTTGATGCTAGAGGTTGTCATGGTACCAGTTTAAAGTGCAACATGGTCATTTTAATTTCAGCACAGGTTGCAGTGGACTAAACCTGCAAAACACAAAATAAGCTCTATGATGTCCGCTGACTGATCCTTCCCACTTTGTGAGGAGTGGAAATCTTTCTGCTGTTGGAGTGCTCACAGATTACAGAGACTTCACTCACCACAGAAAGAAGTGGTCGCCAGTCGACTCCGTTCTAGAGGTGGTGCCCATTTGGACCACATCCCATGGCATGCTGGGTAGGTAACACCCTAGTAGAGACATGGTGTATCACTGTGGAAAACTGACTCAAGATATAGTTTTGCAGCCTTTCTCTGCAACACATAAGCAATACTTCTAACAACATATCTGTTTCACAAATATGAAGTGACAATGAATTATAAAGCTCAGCGAAGCCTCAAAACAAAGAAGCTAGCATGTGTAACTTCAGGGAGACAGGTTAGATGTGACGTTACGGTCTTACCTCCACGAGGCCCTGCAGGATGCGAACAAACATGACACAGCCGTAGTGCACCCTGGCTGCTGATGGGATGAACATGTTGAGCACTGATGTCAGGAAAATGGCCGCTCCAAACACCCTGCAGAAATACAGGAAGTCAACATTTTTTTCAGTGAAGAGGAACGAGGTATTACATGTGGGGTGGTGAACTTCTCAAAAGTTTGCGTATCAGCTACAGGGGATGAAAACAGCTGGAGAACCAGAACAGAAGCTAGGCTATTAGCCGCCATAGACAGAGTTAGCATCACCAATTCACCCTTTAAACCCTAAGGTCCCCCATTTGGGGGACTTTGAGGTTGCTCAGCAACAAAATCCATAAAGCCTAGCACTTATTATGTATAAATTTAGACGTATGGCACATCGGATTAAGGCAAGGCAAGTTTTTTATATAGCAGGCAACAAGGCAATTCAAAGTGCTTCACATAGAAAAGATCAGCAAAACATATTAAAAGAAACAATTAATTAAAAAAGAAATAAAAGAAAGTAAAATGGCAAAAATCAGAGTCCTACACTCAAAAAATGAAACATCAACTTTGATTAAATCTATTATGTAATGTGTTCCATTATATAATTTTGGGGTCAACTAAATTGAACTTGACATAACTGCTTTCAACTAACCTAATACGTTTATAAGGAACCGGTCGACATAATAAATCTAGTTAGAGTCAATGTTTCAATTTTTTGAGTGTAGAGCTAACCCCAACTGTTGGGTGATAGCTTCAGATTCTCCAGCTATTTCTTCTAACCCCTCTTGGTAATACAATTGCTCCTGACAAGCACCTTAAAAAACTTTTTTTTGTTTAAAGTGAACTATCCCTTTAACTGGAGAAGTCCGCCCTTCAGGAAATTCCTTCTTTTTAATTATTATACCCCACACAGGTTCTTTGAAGTAGTGTCACGAGAAATAACGAAGTATACCCCGAGCTTTTCGTCATGTCTGTCAGAGAACTACAGACTAAAGACAAACTCAAGCCCCTCAGTGTCTGAAGGCTGGAGAAGATGTGTCTAATATTAGCAGTCAGAATATCTCCAAAGCATCTCAGTCAGCCCTACAGTGAGACGGATCTCACGCCTCCGCCTTTCATACGCCGTGACAAAGACATCCCGCTCAATCCACAACTTTCTTCTTCTTCATCACAGCACTGACGCTTGGCTCCCTTGTTTTCTTCTCTCTCACCTCACCCCTCCCCTTCTTCCCCCCTTTTTCCAAAACAGTGTGTAAGTGACACTTGTAATATTCCAGTGGCTGGTGTTTCAGAAAGAAATCAGAGGCAGGATCTTTCATTATTAACTCTGTCAGTGGCGTGTCCTCTTTTCCTGTGAGGCTTTTATTACAGGATTGCTATCTGCTCCATCAGCAGCGCTAGACACACCGCACCGATTTAACCCTTTAAGCACACAGGATGAGGAGCATCCAGACACCAAAAATATCCATCTTTAAAATATATCTATCACATGCAGTCAGGAAAATATCCTCAGCTCCCCAAAAATGTCAACGGAAGACCAAAAAGTTTGCAAATTTAATATTTGTCCCTTCATAAATGAACTCATCAGGCGAGTCAGCTCTACATATGCCATATATATAACTGTTCTTCTTTTCTGATGAACCCAAATCAAGACATTGCCATTAAACAAAGTCCAAAGCGTCACCTTCATATTGTTTTTTTAAAAAATGTTTCAAAACTGAAACAAAAAGGTTAATATTTCAACAAAACACAGATTACGGAGCCCCAGTTTTGGCCTCGCGATGGAAGCACGTGCCCCGTGTACAGAGGCTATGCTGCATGTCACTCACTAAAAAAACTAAAATGTCCAAAAACAAACGAATAAATAGACAGAAAAAGAAAACAGAGATTACAATGCTCAGTGTGAGCAGTGTCACCTGTTGGCAGACAGCTTGTTGGAGATGAAACCCCCGGGGATTTGAGTGACAATGTAGCCCCAGAAGAAAGAGCCATGGATCAGCCCCACTGTCTCTGGGTCCCAGTTAAACTGAGCTTTCTAGAGAGACAGAAAACATAAATAAGAATGTTAAATTGTAGCTACATCACAGATATTTCCCTAAAAAAAAGTGGTTCAAAATCATTATATTACACATTAACCAGCTGTCTTACTTATCGTCCGATTGTGCTCAGTACTTCCGATTATTTAGAATAGCAACAGTATTTTTATTTCTTCTATTGCCGTATCATTTCTCGTTTCTTACTCTTGCTGTCAGAGCTCTTTATTTTCTATCTGTTGATAAGTCCTGTTTAAATTTACAAAATGTGTCAGAAAACATGTCGTATTAATAAAAAATACACATTTCCCCTCTGCCTGTTGACACTGTGGCAAAAACGTTAGCTTACATTTGAACCCTAAATCAGTGGACGATACAACATGGCGGACATTTCTGATACGTGTTTCTGACCTGCAATTTGGAGGCAATGGCAGCAGAACTGCTGAGTGCAACTCATCAGAAGTTTTCAGTTGCGCTGAGGTCATTTAAACCCGGAGCGGTAGTAACACAAGCAACAATGCTAATAAAAGCGATGTTTGTCTCATGTATGAACCAAGGTGTGAATTTGACCCACTGGGTTATGGACTGTGGAATCAGAGGGACACTTTTTTAAAGCTGTAAATAAATTACATTTAGTTCAATAAAAAAAATCTTGAAATCCATATTTTGTGACACCTTGTTTATGTTGTTAGTTGAGTTAAAGTGAGGAAACAGAGAGTGAAAAGAGACATCTCCACTCTGGATCATGGGCCTGCTTACCCTTTCAAGATTCTAAACCTCCCTGACCACCTGCCGACTTCACTAAATCTCTTACTAATTATTCTAGAGACACTATGAAAAAAACCCTCAGAGAACAGGTAATCCTGTGGAATCCATACTTGAACTATTCCGATACCTGAAGCACAGGAGTGCCATTGATGTACACGGTGTTGTTGTTCACCATCTCCACAATGGCCACGCCGAGGTTGCAGCGGATGCCGAAGGAGATACAGAAGCCCAGGCCGCTGAGGATGGCAATGATGTAGCGCTTTGGGAGGCCGCCACAACTGCAGTCCAGCAGAGGGGCAGGACGAGGAGTCGACGCCACCGGGCGCCCATCCTCTGTCAGTTCTATGTTGTCTTCTTCTTCTACATTGCTTCCATCTATTTTTCTATGAAGCAAACAGAAGGTGGTATTAAATATTCAACAATACTCGATTTTCTTATCACTTTGTGAGGACTATGAATGCATTTACTTTTATTACCTGATTTTTATTATTATTATTATTATTATTGTTATTGTTATTGTTATTGTTATTGTTATTATTGTTATTGTTATTATTATTATTATTATTAATATTATTGTTGTTGTTATTATTATTATTATTATTATTATTATTATTATTATTATTATTATTATTATTATTATTATTATTATTATTGCTACTGCACTAATTTAGATATTTTCAAGTGAATTTAAAAGTTTTAGTTTAAGAAAGGTTGTTCTTGGTATACTTCCAGACTTTGCAAGGAGACAATTTTTTTTCTTTATTTGTGCAAATTAAAAAAAAAAAAAAAAAGAAAGAAAATGAAAAAGAAATAAAAACAGGTTTTTCTTTCTTTGTGAAATCTATAGCAGTCGTCGGTGACTCCATATTTCATGTCTCATGTCACTTCTTCATGTAATTCAGTGGAAACAGAAACAGTAACATGAGTGCGTCTGCGCTCTCACAGAGGGCAGGAGGTGAAGCCAGGACCATAAAGGTCACCGTACTGCTGTTATCAGGTTGCTCTCAGGTGCATCACTCTGCAAACCTGTTCCACAACACGGGGTTATTTAGCATAACCTTGGTTGTTACAACAAATGGGGATCCTATATGAATACATCAATAAAATCATGTATGTATGCAGTCTTTGTGGTTTGAAGCGGAGTTCACATTTATGCGCTGGTGCTTCCATAGGCTTATTTACACCTGTGTCCTGTTGATGTATTTCTCAATGAATCTTTCTCTGGAGAAGAAAATATTTTTTATCATAAATTTAAAAGTAATAAATAAAAATCTTAATTTAAATTAAGTCTTATATGACACATAAATCAGACCCTGTGGTAGAACTGTACCAGAAGTTGATGTCTCGTGGATCAAATTTCAGACAGCAGCATTAAGAAGCGAAATGCATTAAGACAGGAAACCCTTTGGTAAACAGGAACAATTTAAAAATATTGAAAATAGGCACATTGTTCATATGTTAATCACATCTTTCTTATTATACATGACAAAAGTGCACACACATTGATTCATTATCCAGGAAATTGTCTACTTAGAGTTTTATCTCTCAAAATGACAACTTATACAGCCCACACCACACACACGCCTCCCAGTGTGAAATATGTATCAGATATGAAATATGTATTAATGTCTTAAAATAAAATCAGTGATTGCATCGCCAGTATCACCCGTCAAGCACTGAAATCAAATATTTATTTATCGTCAGGATCTCTGGGAACACATTGGGCTTAATGTGCTCGCTCTCCTCATCTCAGCCCTCGTATCAGCATTAAAAACATCTCTCAGTATATTGAGAAAGAGAGAAATTCTGCTTGAATGAGGTTAAACAACATGTGAGAAAGATGTGGAGTGAGGATCAAACACCTGTCCAGATGGTTTTGAAGCGTACTACCCTCCACGCTGTGTTCAGACTCTCTCACCTTTGCAGTTTTCCCAGAGAGTCCCCCACCGTGTTCTTCACTTCCTCCTTCCCAGGCTTCAGCACCTGTTCTTTCAAACCTGCCAAACCAAAGGGCATCTTTTCTTTGTTTCCTCTATCGTTTTATCCAAAACTGTGTCTTGACACCTCACGGACACACTGTGTTGGATGAAAGGAAAAAATTAGATCCCACTAGGAGCTGTTTGTCATCATTCCTGAGTTTTTGGCACCAGGGAAGCTGGTCAGTGGTGCCACGGGTCCCACAAAGGAAGACAAGAGTTTTCTTTTCACCTTTCACCGCTATGAGAGGAGGTCTCAGTGGAAAAGTAGATTGAAGGATGAGGTTAAGGTATTCCTTGATGTTTAAAGCATCATGTAGCCAAAGCCTGTTGAGCTGGGATCATCTCCAGATTAAAAAAAAACAGTTTGGAGAGATACAGATGAATTAGGATGGGAGTAAATGAACGTGTAGAATCCAGGTCTCAGTCAGGCATTGTGAGTCTCCTTTTGTCTGTTGCAGAACTGAATGGACTGCTTAGATCTCCTCCTCATCTCATAACTCATCCATCCCTGGCGAGGAGGGGCAGGTGTAGCTGCTTTTCCAAAACCCAGCCCCTCCACACACACATCATCATCATTATCATCTCCACGGCGCCACCCCTTCAGCTCGTGAGGTCCATCTGATAGCAGCCCAGAGGACCAACAATTCAAATATGCATGAGCTCGACAAGTTGCATTGAGGGGAGGCAGGAGAAGCTTGACTGCTGTGGTGTAAAGATGAATCAGCTGAAACCTGACACTACGCCGTTAGATTCCAGGTTCAAAACCGTGACTGCTATTAACAGTTTTTTCATTTATGCATCAATGGTAAAAAAAAAAAAGAATTTGCTCTCATAAAGCTGTACAGATGTATAAAGTCAATTTACTGCTGTAGCACATTTGAGCTACAAGACAGTTCAAAGGGCCTAAAAGAAGAGATCAAGGGACAAACACTAAAAGATGAGATTAAAGAAAAATCTGTGAAATGTAGAAACAGAAGGTTGGAATATATAAAGACAAAACTATAAGCAGTCTTTTATAAATTAATTCTATTTGTTGAACTATTTAATTGAACAGCAGCTGTAACAGGAGAGTCCTCAGCCTTCCTTTCATCAGATCCGATATATTCTGACACATTGGAGCATAGAAATTGAACGCTGCCTCTCCATGTTTTGCCTGACCTGAGCCATAAGCAGATTTCAAAATCTGTTCTCTGACAGACAGGGAGTCTGTGTAAAGAC
Organism: Labroides dimidiatus; assembly: GCA_030710495.1. Taxonomy (NCBI): domain Eukaryota; kingdom Metazoa; phylum Chordata; class Actinopteri; order Labriformes; family Labridae; genus Labroides; species Labroides dimidiatus. The sequence continues at coordinate 28,193,867 of CM061147.1, read as the reverse complement.
AGCAGAACTTGAGTGATGTGGTTCACTTTATTGGTCTGAGTGGGGATTCTAGCAGCAGTGTTCTCATTCAACTAGAGCTGTCTGAGAGAAGTAAGTAAATAAGGAAGTAAGATTATGTATTTGTCAAACAGTAGAGGCCCCACGGTAGAGCCTTGAGGGACTCCATTTGCAATTTTGGTTTGTTCTCCAGTAACACAAATCAATTGTTGTACTTTAATCCTACAAAGCCAAAAGTATCATATTTGATACACGAGTTTCAAAGACCTCTAGCTCATCAACATGATAAGTAGTTTCCTTAAAAATAAGTTATTATTATTACTTTTTTAAAAATGTATTCTTACCTCCTTGAGGATTAGTATTCCACTGCAGCTGAAGTTGTATTTTGGCCCTTTTCAAAAAAGCTGCCCTGATGAAATCATCTACAGACTTTTTTTTTTTCAGGAAAATCAAATAATTTTTCAAGAAGTTGGGATAAGAATAACATTTAAATTGTTACTCTTTTTTTTTTAAATAAGCATTTGCTGCATTGAAGGAATACAAATTAATGAAAAAAAAAAAAAAAACGTACCAAAGAAGCTGCCAAAACTGCCCAATTTATCAAATGTGATACAAAAAAAAGGTCAGGCTTTACAGGGTGAAGTAAGACTAAAAGTACTAGAGTACTGTCAGGAATTCACAACTCGTTTTTCAGTGTCAGAAAGTAATTTAACTGTTGGGGAAAAAAAGCTTTGTCAATAGTTTTAGTCAAAAATAATTATTTTGATATGAACCTGAAATTGATTGTGTCTCATCTAGATTTTTATTCTATAACAGTGACTTGATGCCAACAGTTTTCAGCAAGTGGAACATCACCACAACCACCATCATTGCCTTACTTTTTTTGTTTTTTGTCTTTTACAATGTTGGAATTTTCCTGGGATGGTTATTTATCAGCAGGGATAATTAAATTGTATCACTTAAACTTACGGTTCTGAAGATGAGGCAGTAGACCGAGAGAGAGAGTGAGTGAGAGAGAGAGAGAGAGAGAGAGAGAGAGAGAGAGAGAGAGAGAGAGAGAGAGAGACTTCATCTAATAAACTTTAAGCTAACAAAAAAAAGAGATAACTATAACTATGGTCCTGAATTTTCCTGAATTTTCCTAAATATTCTATTCTATTCTATTCTATTCTATTCTATTCTATTCTATTCTATTCTATTCTATTCTGTATAATTAATTAATCTGTTTTTCCATTTCTCAAACCTTTTTCACATCTATCAGTTGTTCCAGTGTTTACACACTCCTGTCAGCAATGGCAGGTTCATATGGCATCATGATCCAGCAAAGTTTTATTCCCCATTATCTACTGCTCCTATTTTCCTCCCACTCCACATCTGAATGCACCTTTTTGTACACTCATTGTTTAATCAGGATTTTATTTTCTTGTGAAATGATAAATCACTCGCTTTGTTTGTTTCACCTGATGATGCAATCTTCAAAAATTAAAATGTTACTTGTTATTGAAATGTTAATGAAATATTTTGAAATATTAATGGCTAGTTGGCTTGATCTTTTTGTTTTCATTAGTTTTTGCAGCATTATTTCTGAATATACCACCTGAATAAGAAGGATACGTTGAACTAATATCATCTACCATGAGTGCAATATTTTTAGGTAAGTCGTGCCTGCCACCTAGTGATTAACAAGGGAGTGACATATGCAGCTGTCAGGAGACTGCACTCAGAATCAAAAAACACGACTGCTGAAACTTAGACCATACCGAATTACTTCATCAAAACTCTTCTACAGGTAGTTATTAACAGTGGTCCTGCCTATGTTCGTTCACTAATTTCATTGCCCAGGAGACCACTTATAGGCAACAATGCTGCCAAAACAATAGTAAAGGCAAACAGCAGATTTTAAATGACACTGAAATTTAAAACAGAACAAATAACACACTTATTCAGGGGAACATTGTACTGTGTAAAGAAGAAGAAGAAGAAGAAGAAGAAGAAGAAGAAGAAGAAGAAGAAGAAGAAGAAGAAGAAGAAGAAGAAGAAAAACAAAACAAAAAAAAGAAAATGTTCCTAAAGAAAAGGACAGCAAAACGCCTCTTCATTTCTGGTCTTCAATTTTCTTTTTTTCTGTCCTAATGTCTTTTTGTTGTTGTTGCTCTTCAGGACCACCACACTATTTTTCAAAAAAAAAAAAAAAAAAAAAAAAAAGAGAGAAAAAAAACCCTGGAACTTCAAAAAGATGAGCACAACTTGATTTTCTGAGTTTAAATCAGCTAAAAACACAGAAGACACGTGGTCAGGTAAAGATCGTGTTCATTATGATGCCTTGTACGGTTTTCATAATGAACATGAAACTTTATAAACCTGCATTATACAGTCTATGGCTTAAACTCTAGATTTATAGATTCATTACGCACCTGGTTGAAGAAACAGGCGTTTCAGACTGATTGTTTGTGTTGACTCAAAAGTTACTCTTTGGTTAAGTCTTAAAGCGGCAGTAATAATTTTAACTGATTCTAACTGTAAGGTGTTTTATACAGGAAGCTCTTCTGGCATAATCTGAAGAGCACAGCAGTACCTCGGAGCTCCGGCAGGGGGAGACTGTGTCCCGCCCTGTCTCTTCTTTCTACACTTTCCTGATTGGACCGCAAACAGTCACTGCTGTGCAGGTCTGTGTTCCCTTCACCCCCTCTTATATCCCTTCTTAGAAAACAGGGGCAATTTCACCGAATTTTCCTGAGTTTTGAAGCCCCCATAACACCGAACTTTCACCACAGCATTAACTCTGAGGTATCGACCTTTTCATCCATGCATTGGGGTCCCAGGCCTGAGTGCACCGGCCCCGGCTCCAGCCATGTCGGCGAGGAAGGCAATGGCTGGCGACGGTGACCGAGCGGGTGAGGAACCGGCAGGTAATTCAAATAATGAAAAAGCTATTAACGCTTGTTGACTTAAACTTGGCATGGTGTGCAGAAAGTCGAGGTGTTGAGACTTATTAGAAAACGGAAAAGTTCAGTGTGTTTTTGACAATTGTCACCGGTTGGTCGAAACTTTGCGCTATTCAGAAACTAGGTCAGTAGATCAGTAGAGCAAACCGGCCTTTTTCTACGTCATTTATATAACATTAACAGTAAACGACGTTTTTCATCATGTATTGCTAATCGTGGTTAACTTGATTGCTTATCAGTTTACCCTTAGGGCGGCATTTTAGCCCATGTAGCTAAAGCTTGTTTTCAGTGTCTTCGTGTTTACCGATAAGGCTAAACCAAGCGAGTGTTAGCTTAGCAGTTGTATCTCGGCCCGTTTACTAGGGCAGCTGTGCCGGCTGTTTTTGTTTGCTTGTGGTCACTGACATTTTGTCACAGTGAATACTAGTGACAGTGTGACAGTCAGTGCTTTACCACAGAACCAGTGTCGTGTTGTGTTAATCCAGTTTAAGTCTTGCTACTATTTAGGCCGTAAACAGGTTAGCCTGACTAAACGGTCATTCCCCCAACGGCTGAACCAGCTTCAATTTAGACCATTTATACAATAGCAACGGAGAAATGAATACTGCGACTTACACGGATTTACACGTCACTTTATTTAAGCCTTATCGCATATGATATCTTTATACTAGCTCGTTTGTTGAAACTGATATTGTTTATTAAAGGAACACTATGCAGTACCATACCGTGGCATACCGATAGAGTTTGGTGCTTATCTCTGCAGCTATCTGTTCTAAATTGTTTCAGGAAAGTGCTGAAAAGAGGTTTATATTTTTTAAAATGTGTACTTACAACTTTACATCATTTTTTTCCCAGTATTGTGGTAGAATTCTGAAGCACAGAAAGACACCACTCAGAAAACAGTTTGGGAAACACCATGCACTTTTAGAAAAGGGCCTCAAACAGGATTGTAGAGTATTGGATTAAATATATTTACACTGAACAGTTATGATGTAATGTGTCTTTTCTATGAATGTATACACAATATTTTTTTTTTTTTTTTAGTTAATCGCTTAATTACTTAACATCTTACCACTAACAGCACTTTCAGACATGAAAACCAACTGTACGTAAATATTCGCTTGCTGTTTATGTCACATAAACACATCAGTATTGATTTGAATTGGTTGTACAGCCTCAAACCTCCTCACATGAGATTTAGAGTGATCGCCCTCTAACAAACAACACTTATCTCTTAGTATTAAACACACTTCTGCCTTTTACCAGAAAACCAGGAACTACACCTGCATAGTATGAACAATGTGTGTGGTGTGTAACAGCAGTTGAACAATATTGTCTTTTAATTGCCTATGGACAATCTATATTGGCGATGTCACATTTTTGCTTTTTATAAAATAAACTGTTTGATAAGAATTTATTGCTTTTCCATGCACCCAAAAATGGTACATGTTAATCTTATCCATTAAGTTGTTTCAGGTGATTTTTATATTTATTTATTTATTTATTTTTTGACTTGTTCATGAAATGAAAAAAAATTACTTGGTTGTGCCACTGGTCGGCAACCTGTGGCTATTCAGCCCTCTTGCTGGAACATAGCTTTGATAAAAAAGCTGTGGTGCTTGGGCCCATCAGCTCAGCTCTCTGCTCCCTTTTTTTTTCTCCAGGCTAAACCTTAAGACTTTCCATGTTCATAAATTTGTGGTATACACAGAAAAAGCATTTTTTTTAAAAATTATTTTTAGTTTTATGTGTTCAGATAAAAAACATCGATCCATAAATAAATTTATAAGCGGCGCTTGTTTGAACGTGAAGCAGCGGGTTGTTGTCTGCAGACTCTGACATTTTTTAAATATTCCAGTAGCCTTTGCTGTTTGATAGCGTCATTGTGTCACACGCTACTATTCGGCCTTGCTTTTAACTCACTTCACCGAAGGCCGAATATGGCTTTTTTTGCAATATTCGGCTGAACATATTCGGTTACCGAATATTCGGTGCGTCCCTAGTTACCATCCTTCCTTTAGAACAGAATAGAATGTACTTTAATAATCCCTGAAGGGATATTCTTTAAACCCTAAAATAAGATAAAGAGCTTTAACACTGGACGTATTGGCCGAACTCAAATAAGCTAGCTACCTGTGACAGGTAGCTAGCTTGAGACTCTTGAAACTTTTCTGTAACAAGAAATATGAAAAATTGTCCTGCTAGCTATTGAATAAAAAAAAACCCAATAGATCCTTAAATTTCAATGATCAAACAATAAAAGTAGATGGAGACAAACGCTGTGTTACAGCTCTTTAGAACAGCAGTGTAGTCATGTTTTAATGACGTAAACAAAACGTTATTTTTTTTCTCTGAATAATCTCATGCTGTTTGAAGCTGGATTTATTATATGCTTTCAAACTTCATCCAGTCACTTCCGTCCATGTGTTTTTCAGACGATGTACTGGTTGAAGAAAACCAATGCAGCTCTATGTCTTTGTCCAGCCTGATGACCTCACCCTCAGCTGGCATGTCCCTGAACATGGAAATGCCCCGGAAACGCAAGGGCAGCATGGACAACCAGTAAGTAGGGTTGTGTTTGTTTAGCTTTTACCGTGTTTAGAGAAAAATCTCCACTAACTAAATCAGGTAACTTTAGCTTTGTCTTGCTAACGACAGGAAACATTTTTCTCCCCCTCTAGGGATTCAAAACCTGCTTCCATCCCTGATGCAGATATGGAGGATGACCAAAACGGGTACTGTGTGCTGACCTGTGCAGTTTGTCCTACATGTGTATCAGAAGACATATTTCATGTGGGTTTTTTTTTCTTTCTCTATAGGTCAGATGGAGATGACCAACATGTCAAAATCAAATGCTTCAGGTAGGCTGAATTTACAACACTTTATGTGTTCATAATCAACAACCTGAAAGAAGATCACTCCTCACTATCTGATGCCTCTGCAGGGAACCTCACAGCCAAATAGAAAAGAGGAGACGGGATAAAATGAACCATCTCATCGACAAACTATCAGCCATGATTCCCACTTGTAACCCCATGTCAAGAAAGCTGGATAAACTCACTGTTCTCAGGATGGCAGTGCAGCACCTCAAATCTCTAAAAGGTAAGAAGTCAAGGACGAGAATAAATAAATCCCCAACCCTACATATCCAGATCCTGGATATTATCTAAAAATGTAATCTTAAAGACTGACACTGAAGCCACGGCACATTCTGTTTGGTGTTTTTTAGGTTCAGGAACATCTTTATCTGAGGCTAACTACAAACCCTCATTCCTTCCCGACGAGGAGCTCAAACACCTTGTCCTCAAGGTAAAGCTGGCTTTACCATGATCGTTCCTGGAACAAGACATCATTCATAGCTGTTTTTGGCACGTGTTAGAAAATAACTAAGTTTCTGTGTAGCTCAAATGAAGATTGATTAATATAAATTACACCAATATAATGAAATGATTTTTTGCTCTTCTTATCAGTTTGTCATCACATTAGTTCTTGTTGCTTTTCCCTTTTTGTCTTTGGTACAGGCTGCAGATGGGTTCCTGTTCGTAGTGGGCTGTGATCGTGGGAAAATAGTTTTTGTCTCCGAGTCAGTCACGAAGATATTGAATTATAGTCGGGTAACACTTTTAAACTTACTGTCTCCAGCCCTACCTCCTGATGTTATGTTAATTTCGTATGTACAGTGAGAAACTGATGGTTGGATTTGTATTTTGACTCAGTTTTAAGCATCAATAACTAAATATGTCTTAATGAACTGCGAGTATTTCAGTTTGATGAACTGTGATCATTTTAAATCTTGGTAGACCTAAAGCTTCCTCATTGGACTCAAAGAAAATGAATTTTTAAAAAAGGCATTTAAATTTTTGTAGCTGTTTTTGATGTTTTTGTTTCCTCGTAATCTGACCAAATCACCACCTCAGCATCAGGTGTGTTCAGGGATCAATATTATTAAGTCATGTACTTTGTTGGAAATGTATTAATCCTTTTGTTTGTGTCACCACCAGAGCCGTGTTGGCTCAGTTTGACCGGCTTTCTGTTCCTTCTGCAGGCGGAGCTGATTGGTCAAAGCCTGTTTGACTACATACACCAAAAAGATATGGGGAAAGTCAAGGAGCAGCTGTCGGCTTCTGAATTATACCCTCGTGAACGACTAATAGATGCAAAAAGTAAAATTATTTTGTGTGTTTGGGCATATAAGGCTGTGGTTGAGTGACTGGTGTAAAGGGGCGACTCTAACTCCTCTGTCATGTCTTCAGCCGGTCTGCAGGTCCAGGCTGATCTCCCTGTCGGAGCAGCGCGGCTCTGTTCAGGCACACGGCGCTCATTCTTCTGCCGCATGAAGTACAACAAAATTTCAGTCAAAGTTGAGGACAAAGAATTCCAGTCCAACTCATCGAAAAAAAAAGGTAGGGAAATTATTCAGTCTTTTCTGTCTGTCTGTGCACACAAATTATGTAACATTTCATGAAGGAAAGAAACAGGATTTTTCCCCCCTCAATTTAATTAAAAAAGTACAGCAGTCATTTTTTTTGGCTTATTCCTAATGATTATGGCTTATAGATCTAGAAATCAAATTTTAGCATCTCCAGTAAGATTTCTCATAAAAAAGGAATCCAATATTTTATAGTTCCTGAAAAGTATGTTTATTAATACAGAACATACTGTGGGCTCATTCACTGCTAATAACTGCATCAGTCTCGTGTAGCATTGAGTGATCATTCTGTGACACTGATGAAGTATTATGGAAGCCCGGGATGCCACGAAACTGCCTTAAAAAAATAACATATTTTATTTCGAGGCGTTTTTAAAGGCACCACATGACACCGTACAAAACAAAGTTAAAAACACTTAAACAATAGTTCAAAAAAATTAAAGTTTAAAAGAAAATAGTTTAAAAAAGACATTTGAAAATAGTCAATGAGTCCAAAAATTTTGGGTTCATTGTTCTCATCTCCCCCTTGATGGATACCATCCAGATTTTTTTTGTGTGAAAGGTCAGGCTGGTTAGCTGCCCAATCAAACACACAGTATGCTAACATGCAGCTTCCGAAATCAGACTATGATCTTAGTCTGCGCGAAATCGGACCATTGAAATGAATGTGAACAGCTAGGCCAGTCTGAATACGGACTGAGCATAGCTCATTTGACACACCAAGATAATGCGATTGGTATCTGCGGTTGGATTCAGCAGGACTCGTCGTAAGAGGAAGTAGATGACCATGATAAATACAGTCTGTGGCTCCAAAACAACAAATAAACACCATGGCACAGACGTAAATGTGGGTGACTGTGGATCAGTGGTAGAGTCATTGCCTCTCAATCCGAAGGTTGAGGGTTCGATTACCACACGTTGAAGGGCCCTTGAACAAGACACTGAACCCCAAATTGCTCCTACTGTTGGTCAGTGGTGTGAATGTGGTGTGTATGGGTGAATGAGACTAGCGTGCAAAGGACACAGCGTCACCTGTCGAAGCAAAAGTGAGATGTTCTCAGCCAGAAATCTGATTCTCTTTTCTGCATATATACACAGACAAGACCAGACCCCCACTGTGACTTTATGACAGAGCTAAGACCTTAGTCAGACTGCTGCGTGCATGTAAACGTACTGACAGAGACATCATGGTCAACGTTTGGTAGTAGTTTTGGCGCTGTGGGCAGGTCCAGCTGGAGAACAATTTTTTTTGTGTTTTGGATGCTGATTCTTTTTTTTTTTTTTTTTTTTTTTTTTTTTTCTCGCCCTGTGATTTTGTGTCTACATGTGTCTACACTACCTACAGAAGTGCAGAAGTATTGCACCGTCCACTGCACAGGCTACATGCGCAGCTGGCCCACCAACCAGCTGGGTGTAGAGGGGGAGGGGGAAGCAGGCAAGCAGGATAGCTCCCACTTCAGCTGCCTGGTTGCGGTGGGACGCGTCCACTCCCATTCATCTCCCCAGGTTAACGGAGAAGTCCGAGTTAAGCCAACGGAATTCATCACACGTTATGCCATGGACGGAAAATTCACCTTTGTTGATCAAAGGTAAAATCAATTAAAGTTTCAATCAAAATCATGACCACCGGAGTTCAGGGGCTGCAGGTAATGATTATTTTCATAATCGATTAGTCTATCGATTAATCGAGGAGTCGTTTGGTCCATAAAATGTCAGAAAATGGTGAAAAATGTCTTTGTTTCTTGGAGTCCAAGATGACATCATCAAATGTCTTGTTTGCAAACCAAAGATATTCAGGACTGTCACAGAGAATGAAAGAAATCAGAAAATATTCACATTTATGAAGCTAAAATTAGATCATTTGGATGCCTTTTTCTTAAATAATTACTTAAACCGATTAATCTGTTATCAAAATAGTTAACGATTAATGTAGTAATCGATTAATAATCGATTATTTGATCAATTGTTGCAGCTCTAGTGGAGTTTGTTTATTTTCGTAATGACACGGTACTTTCATAGTGGGGTACTATTTTGCACTTACTGTTGCCATCACCTTTTCTTGTCCTTCACAGAGCGACAACCATTCTGGGTTATCTGCCCCAAGAATTACTGGGGACATCATGCTATGAATACTTCCACCAGGACGACTTACTGCATTTAGCAGAGAGGCATAGAAAAGGCAAATAACTGCTTTTAATGACTCAACTACTTCTTTTCATATTCATGTATCTTTTATTTGTTTATTCAGAGTCTTTTAAGAGGATTTGACATATTTCCGTAAAGCTGAATGACTTTTTTTCCTTTTCAAGCACAACCGTATCCTTCTGCTTCTTTCCTTCTTGATCTCATGTTCTCGATGTTGTTCCTTCACAGTGCTGCGAAGTAAAGAGAAGATCGAGACGAACTGCTACAAGTTCAAAACAAAACATGGCTCTTTTGTTACTCTTCAGAGTCAGTGGTTTAGTTTTGTTAATCCCTGGACCAAAGAAGTAGAGTACATAGTGTCAACCAACACAGTTATATCGTGAGTATCAGCTGTAGTCTCGTATATCTTTGCACCCGAAGACGTCGCACAGTCTTACCCTTTTTTCTCATCCCATAATCAAGGCACGATCTCAGTCGAACCAGTCGATCGGGAAACAAGTCTGAACAGTCGAGCAATTCCAAGACACCCGAAGGTCAGTTCAGTGGAAAAAACAAGAAATCTCCATGGAGATATCGCTGATGCTCTGTTATACTTCGAAATGCAGATTTCTATTTAACCATGATTCGTTTTCTGTTTAAAGATGGAAAGAAGTCCTTTCCAGTTATACCAGGTGTCTCCACCGCACCTGGAGCCATGATTTATGCAGGGAGCATAGGGACCCAGATTGCAAATGAGCTCCTGGATTTTAACAGGTCTGCCCACACAGCAGAAAACATTCCTGTGTATTTGATGGATCATGTGGTTTTTTTTTTCCTTTCACAGTAACGTTAATGCAGCACTTTCTCTCCCTCTTTGTTTACCAGTTGATTTTGTGCAATATTCAGTAAATCTGTTTGTCGCTTTAGGATGAACTCATCACCGTCTAGTGGTAACGCCAGTCCGTTCAGTCTGCCACCAGATAAATGTCAACAAACACACAGTCAAAACAGCAACAATGTAAGTGTTTGATTTTTCACTTTTATCTTAAAGTATCTGTTCTGGTCACTGATGAGTTTGAAGGCTTTATGAAGGTTTCAGGTTATCAGCATCCCTAATCGCCATGTGTGCTTTATGAAAAGAGTGTCCAAAGACAGGTTCTCGGTTTTCTCTTCTTTCTACACCAGTGGTTTTCAAAGTGGGGGCTGCGGTTGCCAGGGGGCGGCTCAGAAAATTGGAGGAAAGGGAAAAATTAGAATAATTTTTTTTTTACTTTTCTATTTTATTTATCTTTTTATATAACCATTTGTCCTGAACATACAACACGTAAACTGCCGTTATCGTCATATTCTCAAGTTTTCCATTGTACTTAACCGCACCCGGTGTGACAATTCGAACTTAAGCATGACAATGTTAGCATATGTGTCGACTGCTGGATTGCGCCTGTTATCAAGCTGTTAGCTAGCAAAAAATAAATGAGGTTTTTGACAGGAAAAAGACTGAAAGAGCAGTCCAGCGGCCCTGCTGTGGAGGATTCTGCTGCAAAAAAAAATATTTTTGAATTTTAGTTGGCCATGGGTTCTTAAGGTATGAGTCAGCACACGTCAAGTATGGCTTCAAAGCCATACAGAAAAATGGCCATGCTTGCCTGAAATGCATTCTATGTTTGGAGACCCTCTCAAATAAGTGTTTAAAGCCTTAAAACTTCAGCAACACAACGATACAAAAACACCGGGCAAAGACTGAAATAACAGCATTTGTTCGGGCGATCTGCTGCATTCACACAGCAAGCTACCTTGCCTGAGTGGACCCTGAAAGCATCTTTTTTTAGCCCCATACCACACGCCAGAAAAATAAAAAAATCTGTTGGTTCCATCTGTTGGTTACCATCAAGATCACTCAGGTCATCTGGATCAGGTCAACTTTCAGTCCAAAGAGTTAGAAGCAAGCATGGAGAAGCAGCGTTCGGCTTTTATGCTCCAAGTATCTGGAACAAACTTCCAGAAAATATCAGGTCTGCTGAAACTCTCAGCTCCTTTAAATCCAGGTTGAAGACCCACCTTTTTACAGCTGCTTTTAATTAAACAAATCATTTTAATATCAATTTTCTTGCACACCTTTGCATTCTGCACTGTGACTTTTATCCTTCTTTTTTGCCATTTTACTTTCTTTAATTTTTATTTTATTATTATTTTTTGCTCTTTTAATTAATTTTTAAATTGTTTCTTTTAATATGTTTTGCCGCTATGTGAAGCACTTTGAATTGCCTTGTTGCTGAAATGTGCTCTATAAATAAACTTGCCTTGCCTTGCCTTGCCTTGGTTCACAAGGGGGTCCCCGGCCAGACGCTAATGCTATTTGGGGGGGCCTTGTCATGGTAAAGTTTGGGAACCCCTGATCTAAACTGTTACCATGTTGCTCCAGTGGCTAAAGAAGCTCTTCCTCTGTCTTTAGGTGCCAAATGGAGAGGCAACAGATATGGAGGTGCCAGGAAAGTCCAGCTCAGAGGATGAGCCACAGGGAGCTGCATTCTCAGGAGGAGACTCACTCATGGGTACTCTCTCTGACACTCTCAGCGTGCATTAATTATACAAAGGAACCAAATTTCCATGCTCATAACTTCATTGACTTGAATTTGTTTTGTTGTCTTGTTTTGCTTCAGGGGAGAATTCACAGCTGGATTTGGACAGCATGGTTGGACCGGGCCTTAGTAGTCTTAGCAATGATGAAGCAGCCATGGCGGTGATCATGAGCCTCCTGGAGACGGACACAAACTTGGGCGAAGCTGTTGACTTTGAGGAGATGCACTGGTCTCTATAGAACCTGCTCTCACAGTGTGAAGCACACTGACCCTCGGACCATCGCCTTCTTCTATAGATGACCTGTTCTCCTTGAATTCTTACTAAGACGCAGCATTCCTTTTTTTTTTTTTTTTTAAAGGACTACTTATTTATTAGTGATCTTTTCCACATAAGCTGTGTATTCTTCGTGAGGCTGCTCTAACTGCAGTGGGATCGACAACAATAAGGGACACCTGCTTTCCCTCTTCAGGAGGAAGATGTGCCTCTAAAGCCTTACAGCAGTCTGCCTGTTCCTCACTGCTTTCCTTGCATCTACCGTCATCCTCTGTTCACCTGACGAGGCCTCGCTCGGTCCAAGAACTCACGAACAAAGAAAGACAAGATGTAAAAAAAAAGCTGAGTTTCACTCCTACCGACACTGAAAAAAGGTTTGGGGTGATAATGCAAAAAAGAAAAAAAATGCACTGAATGGATTTCATGTTTTTTTAAACGTAGGTTAGGTACTGTACTTTTAACTGAAAAACAAGGAAGACATCTTGACATCCTGGCCCATCTCTGTGACCCCTCAGGATACAATCCGTAGGTAGCCAGTCTACCGCGGCAGACCACACTTCCATCACCTCTATACTTTGAGAGTCACCTCATAACGTGCCACTCAGAGATTTCTCTTAACTTGTCAGTATCTGAACATTTACCGTGGAGGCGGCGCAGAAACCTCTTCTCTTGTACAATGACTTGAAAATACTCTAAGTGTTTGGGTTGGGTGCGGTTACAAACTCCATGTCTTTAGGGTTATCAGTCCAATAGGGGTAGTTTACATAGGAAGAATCAGTTTGGGTTTTTTTTTTTTTTGTTTTTTTTTCAGTGTTCTCTAAGACCTCTTTTCCCGTTGTTGGCTGTCCTGGACTTCATCTGTCCTCGTTCTGATCATGTGACATTTTTAAGTAGAAGTAGTCCACCATCATGATTAAGTGGAGAGCAGCCGATTTTGTGTTTTAAGGACTCTTATAAATGTACGTCTACAGTAACAATGCAAATTGCAAACAGCGCAATTAAGTTGCTAAGCAGTGGTTTGGTGGTAACAGCTGAGCAGGAAACTCATTTCACATCCATGACGTATTGTTACATGTTCAAGGTTGAATTCTGGGGTCTAATGTTAACTCAGGAAGTGACGGAAACAGAGCTCCCATCTTGAAACACACAGTAACACCGTTCACAAGGTTTTGTTCTTCTTCTGGGTCTTTGTAAACCTACTGTCCGTTATATGATCTCTTTCTCTTTGTTTAAGCCATTATTTTTTCAGCGTACTATCCTACACCAACAGTCTTCATGTGTTTGAGGAACAGAACGAAGTCATGCAAACATTTACGAAGGGATTGTGCTATGCAGAACTATCATTCCAGTAATTCTAAAAACGAAAGGTATGCCCCGTCCCGAGTAAGACAATTGATTTGGTAATAACTTGGAACAATCGACTGAACAGTGTAAATCACTCAAACAACATTACCTCATGTAGATTTTTTTTTAAACTCATCTCTGATTTAATTAACAAACCGTTGTTCCCCTTTATGTAATGACCTGAAATGTTGGTGAGTAATTTGTTTGCCAGATGGTGTCATGAGGATGATGTTTGATCATGATTACCACAACCAAAGCATGTCGTATTATTGTTGCGCTGTGATTGGCAGCATTTTGGCAGCATTGCTCATGCCAAAATTTACCAAAATGATGTTGTTTTAACGACAGATAGACATTAATAGTGAGGAGATGAAATGAATCTGTACTGTTATTTTAAATGTCGCAATGGCTGATTTTAATGGAGCACTGTGCGCGCCCCTCACTGTGGTCCAATGTTTAAAAGATGAATGCATAACCTGGATTACATTTTTAGAAGTGACAGCATTTATGCCACATCTGTGGTATACCTTTATAAATCATTTAATGTCAGTCAAATTATGGATACATAAAAAAAAACTTTGCCAGCATAAAAAATGGAAAGTATGAGATGATGTCAAAATTTCAGGCTGTTTAAGAAGCTGATCATGATTTTGAGATAGTTGAAATAATTTTATTGAATTTCTGTATAATTAGAAAGTCATTAGTGGAGAAATTCAAAAAAATGTAAAAAGAAAAGTCAAAATATTTTTTTAAAAAGTAACAATCTTAGTGGGGAAAAAAAGTCAAAAATATAAGATCTAAGTTGAATACGATTGGTCTAAAATATATGTTCAGAATTTTTTATCAAGAGAGGTATAAAGTATATAAGAAGATAAAATATTATGCTTGTCAGTATCATATAAAAAGTTAACTGAAAATTAATAATAATATTGAGTGAAATTATAATGAGGTAAAAGTCAAACTTATGCCATAATTAGTAATTTAGTCATAATTAGGAGAGAAGGTCAGAAATATGGGCAAAGCTTCAAAAGTCGTTAATAGGCAGCCAAAAATGACCAAAATTATGTTAGTTGTTGAATTAATTTCATAAGCTTGTGTAAAGTAAGAGGTTGGTTGAACTTGTCTTCTTAATCCATGAACAATTTAACCCTCGGTTTAAAATCAAAACTACGACAAGAGTTGATAAAGAAATGAGAAAAGCTGACATTCAGCTTTCATTCTGGGCTAACGTGACCCTGCTTGCTGACTGTTTTGGAGATTCCATGTATCAGAGTTCAACTAATCAGTAAAAATGTTTGTATTGCTGCACAAACGTAGAATTTGTGTACTTGTGTATCCTAATAAGAGTTCCCTGTTTTTATGGATGGTTATTGTGAATCATGAAGAGTACTGTCTTTCTCTCTAATGCTTGAATTATGAGGAGCCAATGGACGGAGCAGCAAACTCGAGTCCGAAGTGCCTTTGGACATGTCTGCTGGGACACACGCAACAAAGCTGTGCGACGTACGGAGACCGCCTCCCCTTGGCAACTACACAGACTGAAAGGAGGGCTAAAATGTATCAATGGAGCAACTTGACACAACATGGGCATATGATGCGCATCATAAATGAAGAGGAACCTTTTTTTTTTTTTCCACAAATGACCGAGGAGCGCCATGTTGGCCTCTGCATGTACTACCTAACCAAACAGGCAGAACAATGGAAGCCATAGGGAAACCTAGACCTTTATTTTTTATGTTCCCGTTGTTTTCGTTTAGACATTGCACTGTTGTAGCTGTTTTCTCCCCAGAAAGGTCAATCGGTTCTTTTAGCACTCGTCGTGGCAGAGAGAACGCTTAGCGGTCTTCGTGTCCCCATTTGAAATACAACAGTAGATTTTGTTAGCAAGGGAAAATTCTTGTTTTTGTGCCCCTGCTTTGTGTTGACTTGCATGCCACTTATGTATCATTTATTGCTGAAATGTGTTTCATCATCTGATTTGGGAAGTTTTGAAAGATTGGTGTGTGAGTTTGTGCACTGACACAGGTGAAAGGACCTTAACCTTTGGGCTCTACTACTGCCTCCGTGGTTCCACTTCCTGCCACTGCACAGGTTCATCTTTGACATTTGATTTACAGGCTCCTGAGGAAGCATTCACTGTATCTGTCTAGTACATTACTGCTGCTACCATCAGCATGTCTGGGCTGTCTTCCCAGGTTGTCATGTTAATAAATATCAGTTTACTTAACAAAACTGAGACTTGGGTTTTTGCTTTAGGATATCCAAGTTTTTATTTCAGAGCGATCAGTCATTCCTGAGTTTTTGTGGTTTTCTGACCTCAGAAGTGGACTGAGATGCAACAATCTGCTTTTTGTGTAATTACATTCAGCCCCTTTGTCTTCCCCTCTCTCTAAGGAGATTAGCCACAAGTAATTTGTCAAAAGTGGTAAGGTAGTGGGTCGGTGCAATTAAGAAAGCAAGACATAAGCTGGGATTTGGTGTGTATATAAAGTCAGTGTGAGATGCAGAGCTGCTGCCGCCTCTTTACAGAATGGGTCAAGCTGCTACTCTACCTTGTAGGAAAGGGGAGTCTTATGTCACAGAGCTGTACGAGTGGTTCAGGTAGGAATTTCTTTTGATTTTTCTTTATTTTACTGTGTATGTATTTGTGTGTGTAATGGTGAGGAGCTGATGGAGAGAAGCTGTAAGTCAGAAATAAAAGCTTTTTCATACTGCAGTTAACAGAGGTATAAACAGGAAATGTATTTCCATTTACTTTCCATGTTGGCACATTTCTGATGTGCTTAAGTTGGCCATGTTTTAGTGATTCAGAATCATTTGGCCTAATTATATTAGCGTCTGTATCCCAGAGTGTAAACAAGCTTCCAAACACCTGTAATCTCCACAGGCTGCACATGGAGCTGACCTTAATTCGTCTCATTCTAAATTTAAAGTCCATGTACTCTTGCTGTAAATCTGATCCCTCATTCAAGCCTCCTCTGGGCTCAAAACAAGTGTACAAGTTCTCTGAAAATAAAAATAAAAACTCCTTGTTTTTGTTTTTATGATAGAAAGTTTACAGTTGAATGTCCCAGCGGGCTGATCACACTCCATGAGTTTCAACGGCATTTCTGCGACAGCACAGTGGGCAGTGAGTCAGCAGAGTATGCAGAGCAGTTATTTCGCACGCTGGACAGTAACGGGGTAAGGAAGAGACATGAAGATTTAGATGTTTCCTACATGATGAGTCTGGAGAGTTGTCTTTCACAACAGTGTACCCCTCCCTATGTGTCAGCATCGTGTTGATGAGGATGTTTCCTTCAGGACGGGCTGGTTGACTTCAGAGAGTATGTCATGGCCATCAGCATGCTGATTGAAGGTTCAGCCGTGGAGAAGCTGCGGTGGTCATTCAAGCTCTATGACAAAGATGGGGATGGGACCATAACAAGAGAGGAAATGCTGGACATCATGAAGGTGTGTGGTTGCTCCAAATGATAAAATCAGGACATCAGTTCACTTCTGAGATAATCCCAATGAGATGGGATGAGATTCATCTTGATTATTATTACACATATACAAGTGTAGAGTAACAAAATGATTTTTTTTTTTCTTTAAAAGACAAAAAAAACAAAATGAGGTTTGGCATCTCAGAGAGTAATTACAGTTGTTTACAGATATGAACAAATTTATAGAAATTATTGGCTATTTATGGAGGGGTTGATGCGATGCTATAAATATATATAGATGCCTTAAATATAAGTGTATCCTACAGATAATAATATATGGATTATGGTGTGTGTATATATAATATATATATATATATATATATATATATATATATATATATATATATATATATATAGAGAGAGAGAGAGAGAGAGAGAGAGAGAGAGAGAGAGAGAGAGAGAGAGAGAGAGAGAGAGAGAGAGAGAGATACACACACACACACACACACACACACATATATATATATATATATATATATATATATATATATATATATATATATATATATATATATATATATATATATATATATATATAGTGAGTGAACATTCTCTCCTCTCTCATTCTCATCTATCTATCTATCTATATCTATATCTATCTATCTATCTATATCTATCTATCTATCTATATCTATCTATCTATCTATCTATCTATCTATCTATCTATCTATCTATCTATATATATATATATATATATGAATGATATACAGATAGCTTACAGATATTCTACGGATTATGGGAATATTACACAGATAAATAGCTTCTTGAGGTTGTATGAACATTCTATACATACTATACTAGTGGTGAAACCTAACATTCAGTTTGTGTGTGTGTCTGTGTCTGTGTGTCTGTGTGTGTTTCCTCCTCCTCACAGGCTGTTTATAAGATGAGTGTCACGGCAGCTTTATCTGAACCCAACCCACTGACAGCTGAAGAGTGTACCAACAGGATATTTGTACGATTAGATAAAGACAATAACGGTGAGAGGATAAAATCATGATGCACTGTTATTTTAACATCTAAATTGCTCTCCTATCAGCTTTTCTCCATGTGTGTCCCTTTGAATGTGGTTCAGAGTTGAAACGTAGAAAAATGAATAAAGGTGACTTTTTTTACGACAGAGCAAAAGTTAGCCTGTATGAAATTTAAATTTCCATGCACTGATATTAAAAGTCAAAATAATAAGTGAGGAAGTATACATTTGAGTTATTCATCCTGTTGAATCTGTTTGCCCTCGCCGACTAACACTAACACTTTCAGGCCTAGATTGAAGAGCAAACAGAGCTGAACAACCCTGACAGTCTGTCCACTGCTTTGTCTTTAATCACTGCTCTTGTTGTGTCTGTATAGCCGTCATCAGTCTGGACGAGTTCATAGAGGGAGCGCTGGATGATGATTGGATCAGGGACATGCTGGAATGTGACCCTAGCACTGTAAAGGTGGAGAGGCCCCTGAGGAGGGACACCGCTCTTGGGACCCATGGTTGACCTGAAGTGTGGTATTCTTTTCACTGGGAGCCGAGGAATAAACCTGTCGATGTTTGGCCTGAAATTTCCAGGAATAGTCTATCACAACATGCTGTGTGACTTTAAAATAAACACTGGAGAACACTGGTTAATAAATATGTCTTAATCATTTTCCAAAGTGCAATAAGGAACTCTTAATGCAATGTTTTATTCTGTTGTGTTATTTTTTGGTACTCTTATTGCATCAGTTTTTGTTACTGTGATTGTTTCAATTTTGAAAAAGAAGAAATCTTGAATAAACGAGAAATGTTTATTCGCCCACTCTCCGCTTTGTGTCAGGGTCTTGTATCACCTTGTTGGGATTTTATTTTAAATATTTATCCACTCACTATAAATCAACCCTCTTTTTATTTACTGTGTATAAAGCTACATAATAGATAGGCTGTTAAACTATGAGTAATGTATATCCAACTTTAGGGAACAGTATTTATGTTTCTCTGCTTCATGGCTCTTAATGGTTCTACTCTACGTCACTAATGTACCCATTCGCCAACATTTTGGTTAACTTTACAAACTATTTATTAAATCAAACATCTTTTTGTTTGTTTTGATCAAAATCAAAAGTCTGTTTTGGCGGAGTATAGTTATTCACTTAGACTGCCACTACTTGTAAACTTTCAGGTATTTTAAATAACTTTATAATAACTAAATATAGTGGTTAATTCTTCTGTAATTAAAAAAATAGAATAAAAAAATAATTGAAAAATTAACCAAACTGTTTTTTTTTTGTTTGTTTGTTTTGTTTGTTTTTTGTCTCTGTAATGTGCCACCATCACTTCTTTTTATTGTTTAACTTTTTTTTTAATTAAGCGGGTTTACGGATTGTGAATGTGGTCGAAGACAACAGGGTGGATCCTTATCCTCCATTATTTATCCTTTCCCTCACCACTGACACTTAAAGACCTCTGGATGTCGCCTGTGCCTTTGCAAAGATGAATTCGGATTAAAAACGTGACGCCTCCCAGACTGTAAAGCATATGCTGCATTCAAGAAGCAGCCCATTAACCGTCGAACCTGCAATCAAACGTCGATTGTAGAGACTTCTGCTCAGCCCACAAAGACAGACTGGCAGACATACGTAAAGAGGGAGATTTACCACATAACTTTACCGACTGCATTTGTCAAAGAATTAATTTCCGAGCGCGAAACTCTTGAATCTGATCGTTCCCATGCTACATAAACACACCATGACTCCTGCGCTCGAGCCAATCCAGTCGGCAGCAGGGCGGGATTTTAGTTCCAGCCATGACGTCCCAACTTTTCCAACAATCTTGGCACTTCGACATCATGGCGTAGAAATGTGGACAGATAGTCAGGGTAACACTGGTGGCCACGGAAAAGTTGAGAAATTCGCAGAGTGGAACTAATACAAAAAGCCAAAGAGTTAAGTAGACATCTTACCGAGGAGAACTGCGGCAACGGTAAGTCTGTTGGTATGGCCCGTGATTTATTTAATCCATAGGCTTGGTTTGATTATGGAGTTTCCCACTTGTGGTAGAAACAAACGGCTGTTGAGGTAATCGACGAAGTGTCCACTATATCTTTAAAAAGTTTCCCCCGTCGAGGGTGTATTATCGACCAACAACTGTCTTGGGAACGCCTGGGGTACCTTCAGGGAATAGCGGCATGCCCTCGAGCTCTGGTTAAATTGTAGTTTTATTTCACTGGCGAAACATTTGCACCGTGAAGTTGTTTTAAAATCACTCTTATTTTCTTTGACCCTTGCTTCTTGTAACTGCCGTTACTGCGCAGCTCAGGCGACAACATCGTTATCTACACTTAAAATAACGATATAAGAAAAAAAAAGCATTATCCTCTCACTCGTTGGTGTTCCGTTGTAGCTGGTGACCGTGTTAACTGGTGACTTTTTAGCCGAATGCATTGGTGTTTAAACAGCTGTAACCTCGCGCACCCTGTGACTACGACAACCATCGACACATTTATCTGAAAGTCGACAGTTCGCTGGGCCTCCTGTTGAACCCAAACACCCACGGGATAAATATTATGAGTTTATCTTAAAGATGCACTTGAAGTCAGTCTGACTTTTGATTATGGCTTCGCCTCAGCTCCAGACGTTGCGGTAAGACACTGTGGGAAGAAACTCCCACTGCCTGAGGCCACCTCTTTTGCCTTGACTTTATCCTGTAAGTTTTCTCTGGAAGCGATGCTTTCACATTTTTTACTTCTGACAGGTGATACTTGAATTTTGAGAGCGGTATTGGTATCCAAAGTGTCTGCCTGGGATTTCTTTTAAAGCCACAAAATTTGATCGGATGTTGTTTTAGTTTCCAGTCGACCCCTTTCAAACGGTTGCTTCTCAAATACTTTCCAAAACAACAGGATTATCTTAATAACAGAAACCAGATGTTTGAATGTTAATGGATGTTTTGCAGCCTTATGATTCAGTGAAGCTCCTTTGAAAATATGTTTATATTTTTTTTAGTGCTATCATCGTACTTTATTTCATTTTCTCTGTTCTGTAATGCATCCTAAAATGTGAGTAATTTCATGTTTTTTTCTGCACATTTGCTGAGCTGTGTTGAAGCAGCTAGGCAAGGCAAGGCAAGGCAAGTTTATGTGTAGAGCACATCTCATACACAAGGCAATTCAAAGTGCTTTACAGCAACATAAAATCACGAGACAGAAAATACAATAGAATAAGATAGAATAAAATAATTCCATAAAACATTCAAATAAACAATGAATTAAAATAAAAACGAGGAGTGCAGATAAAATAGCTAAATGAACTGTTTTCAGCCTGGATTTGATTACCGTCAGAGTTGAGGCCTGTCTCAAAATTTCTGGACGACTGTTCCAGATTTTAGGAGCATAAAACTGAAATTCAGCCTTGCTGTGTTTAGTCCTGACTCTGGGCACCAGTAGGAGACCCTGCCCTGTAGTTCCCAGAGCCTGAGTTGGTCCCCACTGACCTGTGGGGTTCCCCAGGGGTCAACTCAGGGACCCTTAATGTTCATTTTGTACATACTGCTATTAGGCCAGCTAATATGCAGCTATAACGTCTCCTACCACAACTGTGCATATGACACTCAGATCTACATGTCCCTGATGGCAGCTATAGTGTTTACTCTCAGCGGTTGTGATTCACATTTACTTATCCTTCAGGATCACGTGTGTACATTTTGCATGAACGTCTCTGACAAAGTGAAGTTGCAGCTGTGAGTTTAATGAAAAGAATGCAGGCTGCCGTCCAACACAAATACAATGCTTATAGGGTCTTTTGCATACCGCAGGAATCTGGAAGATTTTATCACATGGAATCTTGTTAACTCCGAAATCCAGCTTCCATCTTTTGTTATGTGTTTATACTGCATCACTCATCTCATGGGTGCCTTGTTGGTGTCGTTAATTTTAGTTCCAGCCGCTCTTAAGATAAAGGAAAAAGTCTCCCTCAGTCTGCACCCACATCTCGTCTTCATACAGGCCGGTTGTTTGTGGTATAAAATTAGTGGTGATGTATCCTGCCTGCTCACTCAGGTTGGAAATAGCTGCAGGTTATTCCTGAGCAGCGCCCTGCAGGCTGCGGGTGAATGCCTTAACTTTGTGTCTACACACCCAGTGAATCAGACGCTCAGCCCTTAAACTCTTAACCTTTTATACCCATAAGCTGAAAGACAATAACATCAGCAAATGAAATCAAATCATGCCAGACAGTTTGTTCATGATGTTTTATGTTAGGCACATATGGAGAGACGAATACGCTGCCAAAAAAAAGTTGCATTAACCTTTAAATGGAGCGTTTGGGGCAGGTGACGCATGTAACTTATTGTGAAGGTAGAATCTGAGTCGAGGCCTGCATGACTCAGTGGACATGGAAAGTGTCATTATGCGGTGAGACTTGGATCCATCCCTTCTAGTTCACAGACATCGACACAGATTTGGAAAAAGAACAAGCGAAGCAAAGTGCTGTTTGATTTATGTCTGCATTGTAAATTCCTCTCTCCCCGGCCTTTTTTTTTTTTTTTTTACCACCAGCACATCATGTCTCAACACAAGCTGTAAAAGCCGGTTGCATGGCTGCTGTAAACACTTTCCTCCTGAGAGACAAGTGGCCTGAGGCTTCCTGTGTGTAAATACAGAAAGGGACTTACAGCATCTATTTTATTTAAAGCCAGATATACTTCAGCTTGCAGTGAGAGAGTAGGGTTTGATGCTTCTTCTTGCCTGAAGGATTTGAAAAGCCATTATAGTAGTCCACTCTCCCCCTTCTATCCATTATTCTCTGCCCGTCTCTGTGAATTATACGGCTGTTTTCACCAAAGGGCATGATCGCTTGTTGAAAGCTTTTTATTTCATGTGGTTTTTGAGGCTTTTTGTGTCCGAGAAAAAGACTCAGGCAGGTGTTGTTGTAAATGCCATGTGCACTGTAGCGTTGCATTGCAGTTTTTCTTTGTCTTCTTACATGCCTCTCAGTCAAAATACAGCCCTACCATGAACAATAGCCCCCTCTGTGTGTCTTATGGTTGGTGTAAGTGGTGCGTACAGAGGATCAGACAGAGAGACTTTTGTTATTGAGAGTGATGATGCTTGTTGGGTTTTTTTGAGATGTCTCTTTTGATAACAAGCTCGCTCAGATTGAATGTGAACCTAATACAGGTGCAGAAATTGTCTCTATGATGGGATTAAAATCAGCTGTTGTTCTTTAACATAATAAAACTCCTCAGTTGATTTTTTTTGGTGCATTGGAAATTGGCATTATCTGGGAAATAATTTAGTTTATCAATCAAGATGATCATTTTTGAAACTAACGGACCACTTGCTTTTGTTTAGTTAAGACAATAAAGTCAAAGTCACACAGTCTGCCCTCCTGTGTTTACATATGACTGACATACCACTGAGGCATCCCAGGACTTGTGGACTAAGCTCACATCTCTGTAATCAGACATTCTTTGTGCTCAGATCTTTCTGGACTTCCTTTGAATCCAGGGTTCAGCTGTGGATCCGCTCTCACAGGGTCTTTACACTTGAATGGCACTGACTGACACGTGGACAGTAGGTCCCTGAGCAGCATGTCTGGTCTTGGCAGGGTGTGTTTGAAGTGCATTTGCTGAAAGCCATGTGTTAGCTCTCCCCATATTTGTCTTCCTGCTGTAGGAGAAAAGCTGACTCAGGTTTTCGTAGGGGGATGCCCTGCAGGCCTTCAGTCCAGTGATTAGTCATCATGATCCAAGCTCTGTCTGTGTTATCTGCTGCTAAGGACTTCTGCTGTGCAGTGTAGGTTTAGTGTCGGTGAAGTGTTTTGGTTTTGTTGTGGTTCTTTTTTTTTTTCCAATTGATGTCCACAGCATTTTATACAAAATCCATCTTTTCTTTTAAATTCCCCGTGAGGACTTTCTGAGTGATCTTGAAAAAGTCTCACTTCTAAATATCTGCCTGATCCTAACCCACAATTTAAAATGAGATTATCAGCACCAATATAGGTTATTTCTTTAATGATGTTTCTTAGTTTCCCTGTCCTGGTCATTCAGGACATGATTGATTTACTGTGCATAGACGTTCCTATGACAACACCAAGCTGGCTGACAAAGTTTAGCAGTGAGAAGTGAGATCTGTGTTTTTCTCTGTTGAAAACTATTTCTTGGATTGATTTTGTAGTGAGCTGAACTGACAGACAGAAAAAGGACAGAAGAGAAGAAAAAGATAAACAGGAGAGAGATAGAGCACGAGCTAAAACAGAGGCTAAATGATTTAGTAACTTCGTGCTCTGACTTGAAGCATACAGAAAACACTTAAATAATGGTGTACAGTAGGGATGGGCATTGCAGATAAAAATACTATTACTACTACTAAAACTATTTGCAGATTAAGTGGGGTACACATAACAATTATCGGGCTGTTTTGTCCCGACTTTCCTCCTTCAAAGAATCCTTCCTCTGAGAATTTGAAAACCCATGTGGCTGATTAATGATAAACACCTCACGGTGGAGCTGACTGACGGCATGCAGCTTCCTTTCATCAGCTCTCAGCTCTCTGTGTGTTGTGACGATTCTCATGTTTTAGAGCGCTTATATTTTACACATAATGGAAAGTGTGACCACAGGAATCCCTAAATAACAGAGTTAGGTCTGTGGGTGGTTTCCATAAAGTTTGAAAACGGTGCTGCGTCCCAGTGTCGGCCCCTCCCAGGATGTGAGACAGCCGATTTAAGGAAGGGGTGTGTGTGTGTATGTGTGTGTGCAGCACCGTGCGCGCGTGTGGAGATGAAGTGCCTGTGCTTGCATGTTTAAGCATGCATGAATATACTGCAGAGCCTTTTGATTAAACGGCTGGAGATAAAGGGCCTGTTGTGCTGATCTGGCACTTGTACAATAGTGGCACGCTGAGATGAATCTCCACTGGACACTGTGCTCTCAACTGAGCGTCCGGTGTCCTAATGGCTGGATCTGCCACAGTGAAAATATTTCAGATGATGGCCTGAATGATTTTCTGAAACACATGATTCAAAAGTGTCACTATGAAGCCCAGGAAGGGAGAAATCATCAGAGCACATCACTTGTTGTTTCAGCCGTCTGGTTTTCATTTTTCTGACTCGGCTCACTGAATCTTCAAAGTTCAATCTGTGTCACTAACAAGCTCTTTGTAGTATGTGTTTTTGAGTTGTACAGAGGTTGTCGAGGATGTCCTTGAGTTCTGCCTTACTTCCTGGGTGGATCCTTTTAGTAATCGCATGCCTTACTAAAGCATTAGTGCGCTTTGGGTCTGGGTTTGTTCTTGTTCTGCAGTGTCGAATCACAGCTAAACGGGTTAGCAGTCATAATAATTACGGATGATGTTTTGATTTATTTTCCTCTCTATTGTTTGTCAGATAACGTGTTTTATTTCAGTGTGCTGTTGCTCGGTGGTCACAGAGACTTTGTGTCATTTATCGCTAACATGGTATTTGAATTAGAGCTGTGTGGTATGACAAAATTTTATGTTTTTTTTAATTATTATTTATTTTTTAATCATATTGGTTTCACAGTATTTGACGGTATCATTTTTTTTCATGCAAGTGTTTTCTTACACACATTTTCTTTCAATAAGAAGGGAATCACTGCAGTTGATTGGCTTTAAATAGCCCATTTTACTGTCATAAGGACTGCATCATGTTTTTTTCGGCAGGACGTACCTTGTATCCAAAGTTTTCATCCTTGTCTTAAAGCCGTCTTTCTCCAGGGTATTTACAGGAACCGTATCCTTGATGAGGTGGATTGTGATCCCAGCTCACCGTTTGCTTTTTTCTCATATGCAGTCCCTTCAGCAAACGGGTCTTAAATTGATGTCTGATTGCTACTTGCAGATTGAACTGTGGATGTGGAGACAGTCCTAGTACTCTGAAAGGTGTTTTCAGTTTAGACGCACAGATCCAACTTTTCTGGTCTCGATACTGACCCTTGGGCTTTGGGTATCCGCTGATACAGATCTGGTGCCAGTGTTAAAATAATAACCTGCATGCCCCTCTGTGGGATAAGTGGGACTCATAGACTGTATAATTAATGGACGTAGTCTCCGCGACGTCACCCGTCTGTTCCTGAAACGGACTTTTGAAGCCAAACAGCCGGCGCGGCCATATTGGAAATGAGGCGTGCTGTGAGTCTCCACAGTAACAACCATAGGACGCTCCACAGTCACGTGATCTGAGCTGTGCCTCTGATTGGACGAACTGGCGAGCTTAATATTGTGGAAACTGCCGAATTAGAAAAAAATTCACCCCCCGTACAGTGTGTGCCGTTAGTGAAATTAGCGATTCAGACGGGAGACATTCTTTGTACCAGGCTGTAAATGTGCTTATTTTGGCCGTGAAAACTGCTTTTTTTGGCTTGGTGTGTTTGTGACTTCCGGTACTTCCGGAGCCAGCCTCAAGCGGACACTCGAGGAACAGCAGACTTTAGCACTTCCGCATTGCCTCATATTTTCAGACTGGAGGTTGCCGCTTGGTGGGACTGCTAATGTTTTGGATAAAAGGTAAAAAATGAGTACATATGGAAATACTGAAGTTGATATTTAATTAAAATATAAAGTCTTTAAATGTTTACCAATGATTTGGTAAAAACAATACTTCAGAACTTATAGAAATTAATATTCAATTGTGAACTTTTATACCCTGTAAACTGAAAGAAAATGCATTAGAGAGGTATGATATAAGTAATAACTGTATGACAGCTTTTTGTAACCACATACTGTAAACAAAATAGCAATTTTGTGAGAAAATAGTGCAAAAAAAACCTTGTTTGATTTAATCGTAATTGTATCAATTTCTTTAAGTGAAAACAAAAATTCTAGTACAAAATACGAGAGCGCTGGTTAAAAAAAAAGGCATAGAGCTGATTGCCTAGATCAGCACCATGGATTGTCCCTTTTCCATGATCACCGATCCAGCTTTGAGGGGCTTGATCCGCTCGATCAACATCTGGGGTAAAATGTTTTTGAACCATAAAGTAAGAATGAACATATTTTTTAAAAATCTAAATGCTTTGTTCCTCTGTCCAGGTTTTACCAGTGACTAAAGATGATGTCGGATGCCAGCGACATGTTGGCGGCTGCACTGGAGCAGATGGACGGCATCATAGCAGGTAAAGGTCTCATCCCTTCGTTACTTAAAATGGTTTGATAGAAATCAAAGGACTGATTTTCTCACGGTTGTTTTTAAAGTTAAAGACACATAAAGTCTCTTGTAAGAGCTCCTCCAGGTTTGTGAAGTGTCTTGAAATAAAAATGTCTTAGTTAAAAAAAAACCTGTCAGGCTTTTTTCTTATCCCTTTGGCAGCTTTCTTTACTAATTACACAACACAGGCCTCATTTTTGGCTTTTAATAACTTGTAATGAGGCATTTCATGAACTTGTCAGATGAATGAAGCTCATGTTTAGTCTAATTAGAGATTTTGTTCTTGAAATAAGAGACACATTTGCTTAGCTTCATGTTTTTCCAGTGTGACTTTATGTGGTATTTCCTGCTTGTTCTTAAAAAGTTTCCCACAAGAAGTCGGGATGAGCTGATGTGGGACAGCTGGAGTATTTGGGAAATATTTGGCAGATGGGTTGTCACATTTATAAATTAAATTCATAAAAACATCAGATGTTAGAGATGAAGACTAAGTAAAGCAAAAGTTTTAAATTCTTGTCCTTTGTATGACCCTGTTTATCTTGGAGTGTAATCACACCTGGTTCATTTGGAGCAGTTGTTCCAAATGAACCTAAAGTCCAGATCGTTTGAGCATATGTGAACACAGCAATCGCACTTGGATGCAGGACAAAACAAGCGGGTCGAGATCGCCAAAATAGGCTGGTCTCGGCTCGCTTCCATTCGAGCCCTGTAGCGGTTCCTTTGCAGTGAGAACACAATCAGCAACCAGCTCAACTGAGTCATAACTGTGGTTCACACTGTAGTAGTCGGGAGCAGTACTGTGATTGATTGCCAACAGTTGAGTCAAAACAATAGATGAAAAAGGAGTAGAAGAATCAGCAACAGCAGAAGAAGAAGAGAAGGTGATATAACGATGATTACTGTGTTGATCCGCACATAAGACGATCCTGGATATTAGACGACCCTTTTTCCAAGACGGACTTTTGAGATAAAGGCTCTTCGATGACAAAATCTTGTTTATCATGAAGAACCTTCACACGTTCACAGCTCTCCTCTGCTCTCTGTATCGCACACAGCAGAGTTCTGACCAGTGAGATAAAAATTTGATCACACGTGGCATTTGTTTACAACTGTGGACTGCAATAGACTTTTACCGTGTGAACACAAACAAACCAAGTGACGACTATAACAGTTGTATTATTTTTGCCCCTGAATCAGAACACAGGGGTGAATACACTGTTATTCTTACAACAAGCCATGTAAAGTTGTTCCCCTGTTGTCTCCCTTTTCTAGAACAAGCTGTAGCTTTATGGATTCTCCCTTTAATGTGCTCCTCTCTTCTCTGTCTTTTTTCTCTCAGGCTCCAAGTCCCTGGACTACTCCAATGGGATGTTTGACTGCCAGTCGCCCACCTCTCCTTTCATGGGCAGCTTGCGAGCTCTTCACCTTTTGGAAGACCTGAGGAGCGTCCTGGAGCTGATGGACACGGAGGAGAGGGAAAATCTTCGCTGCCAGATCCCTGACTCAACAGCTGACAGTCTAGTGGAGTGGCTCCATGGTCACATGGTGAGAGCCTCACATGATGGAACGAACACGTGATTATCAGTGAACTAAGAGAGATTCAGACTTGAACGGATGTTACCACAAAAAGTGCAGAATAAGAAGATTGGACGAAATTTTCATGGTTGCAACACGAGTCCTCTGCTCTGCTGCTCATCCCATAAATTCATGTTTGTTACGAATGTGGCAAAGGGGAATAAACAGGTTTTCCAGCAGTGAAAAGATGAGTTGCCAAGGAGCATTGTTACAACAAAGAAATAATCTACCAGACACACAATTAGCCTCACTTTTAGTGTACTGAATGGAGGGGAAGACCTGTATT
Organism: Labroides dimidiatus; assembly: GCA_030710495.1. Taxonomy (NCBI): domain Eukaryota; kingdom Metazoa; phylum Chordata; class Actinopteri; order Labriformes; family Labridae; genus Labroides; species Labroides dimidiatus. The sequence continues at coordinate 28,164,701 of CM061147.1, read as the reverse complement.
CTGTATTCACCTGAATAGTGTAGCCTCAGGTCGGATCAGTTTCTCTGGCAATGCTGCACCGAGGAAACTGGTTTATCTTGACATACAAGATAAGGAATAAAGGACTCATGTTGCTATCTTTCTGCTTGAAGGCTGTGCCATATCTGCTGTTGACATTGAGGTTGTATTGAAAACTTCAGATTATTTAGAGATTTATTCTTCTGTCCACTTCCTCTTGAATTAACACTGAAGGACAGAGCGCTTCCCACGTCCGAGTTCATTTACATCGTGTTATCTTGGAAGAGGTTTTGTCTGTTGTGTTAGGACAGAATGTGCTGTGAACAAGCTGTAGCACATCTGTTTTCCTTTTGATTGTGCTCACTCTGTGTGCTGCATTAAACTCGATGAATGCGTGGTCAAACAGTCCTGGGTGCAAAGCAGAGGACTGACTTCTTTGCCAAGCAAAAACCAGGATTGTCCTCTTCTGCTGGGCTCCCTGGGAATGCACAACACTGTTTGTTGTCAGTGTCTCAGCCTGTGCGCTGAGAGAAACACGCCGACTTCCTGAGAACCAAAGCTGTGTTTGGGAGAGTGATGGGCTGTAGGCCAGAGAAATGCCAGAGGTTTTGTGTAATGTTGTAACTCACTTTGTGCACAGCAGTGTGAATGTGAGCCCGTTCGGCCTTGTAAGGTTTTGTTTGTGAAGGGCAGAGTTCTGTAGCCAGTCATGAAGCGGTACATCTTCATATTATTACTTCACTGAAACATTCAAGTTGTCAAGATCAGCTTCATTAATGTTTCTTCACCGCCTTTTATCTGCTTTTATGAAGTCAAAGATCATTTCTCAGTAATATATCCGCAAATAATAAACACTCTCTTCTCTCTGCAGTCCAACGGGCATATCTCTTTAGGTGGAGCTGACCACTACCAGGAAAGGCTATCCCGAATAGAGAGTGATAAGGAGTCTCTGGTTCTTCAGGTATCCATCCATCCATCTGTCCCCTAAAGACCCAAAGATCTAATACACATTACTTCTGAATGTAAAAGTCTGTGACTTCTTGTTTCCACGCAGGTGAGCGTGTTAACAGACCAGGTTGAAGCTCAGGGAGAGAAGATTCGAGACTTGGACGTGTGTCTGGACGAGCACAGGGAGAAACTCAATGCCACTGAGGAGATGCTGCAGCAGGTGTGTGTTTTTATCTTTGTGTGCCCCGCGGGTTGTGTATAAGTATGGACAGCGTGCCTCTATTTTTGAGAAGTGAAGCCAAAACACTGTCTAAATGGCTGCTGACACATAACAATGGAAGAGCCAAGGCACGTACAGAAGTGATCTGGCTGTTGAGTTTGCTGGACTGACATCACATCTGGTTTGGATCATGTTCAGGATGTGGTGTTTACACACACACACAGAAATCTTGGTTGTTCATTTCCTTGTATGAGTGAAAAATTTGCTTGTTTATTTTTTATTGTATTAAGAAATTATTGTTGTTTCAAGAAACTTGCCAAACAAGTTTTGGTATCCCACTGGCAGACAATAAATGTCTAATTGCGGCGCATTGTCCAAATCCAGCCTGGAAGTGATTTCCATCCAGTCCCCAGAATATTACTGAAAAATACCCTATTCTGGGGAAAGAAACTATATGACTTCATTTATTTATTTTCTTAATTAAATAAAACAAACACCAACTGAAATGTATCCAGTGCCATAACCTGCCATCAATCAAAAATAACAACATTGCACACAGAGACGCACTCGTTGCCCTCTCTTGTTTGATTGACAGTTAAGTCGACGGTTTAGTTGCAGATGAGACACACAAGGTACAGCATTTCTAAAAGTTTGCTCTATGAACACAAACTTATCAGCCTATTTTTCATTAAAGCTGTGCTTTTCTGCATCAGCTTTCTGCTTAAGGCTCTGTTGATAGTGACGTTTTCAAACGGCTGAAATACACCGGCTGCGTCTGCGTTGCAGCTCCACCCCGTCAAGGCGCCAGATCAGATAGGTTTCCATTCAAGTCAATGTGTCAACTTACTCTGGATCCGTTCTGTTGCGGCTCAGCTACTTGGCTGGTCCGACAGGTCGCAGCTAATCCGCAACCATCCTATTTTGCCGGAGCTGGAAGACGGAAGTATCGTCAATAGTGCAAGGAAACTACCTAAAAAGAGCCCGAAACTTTCAAAATAAAACAGACTGTGTTAAAAACTAGATTGTATTAAGCTTTACCAATACACGCCGGGAATCAACAGGTTTGAGGTTTAACAGCACAACATGACTGAAGAGAGGAAAGCATGGGAATTCCGCGGTCTCGTGAATCCAGCTGTCTGTCAGTGGGCTAGCTGTTGTTCTGTCCATGTTTTTATACAGTCAGTGGTCAGTGTGTACTTGAAATTTGTTTTTTTCTTTAATTTGCCCATTTGCTTTGCTCTGCCAGTGGTGACCACAAACAACCAAGGGAATTTCTCTCTAACAGTCTTCATCCATCTGTGTAGGAGCTTCTGTGTAGATCAGCTCTGGAGAACCAGAAGCTCGAGCTGATTTCCGAAGTCTCCAACCTGAAGATGACCCTAAATACCATCGAGAAGGACAGACTGGACTTTGACAGATTCAGGGACAGTGAGGTATGTGAGCTTACTCTTAAGACAGGGATCCTCTTTGTCCTTTATCCCCTCACCTCACTTAACACACACACACGCACACACTCCCCCTCACACACCAAACAAACCCCCATTCATGTTGTCCGACACCTGCCTAGGAGAGGGACTTCTTGTTTTATTGGCTGTGTCAGAGCAGCTGTTTTAGCACCTTGGAAAAAATGTCAACGATAACCTCAATATTCATGGAAAGAAATCCTGTTACATGAAAAACTTCACATAGCTGCGTGGATTAAGTTTTCTTTTTTTTTATCTTAATCTAAATCTTCCTCCTTCAGTTAAAGGCTTTACAAACCAAAAGATCTCAGCCAGTTGTTTACTCGAGCTGTGGCAATGGGCAGATTTCTGCTCCCTGATGAACCGAGCAGAAACCTTGGACAGCTTTCAAACACGTCATGTTATTGTTGGAGCTGTTCAGCCGTCTCTTCCACCCCACTGCAACAAAAAGTTGCTGTCTATGTTTCGCCTCAGAGCGCATAAATCACTCCTCTTCAGCTAGCAGCTTCCGCTTGTTTTAACACTGCAGCTGCTCTAAAATATTTCATCCCCAAAGAGTTCAGTTTCTCCAGACATTCTTGGAAGTTTTTTTCAGCTTTTTCATGTTTGTGCTTCACTTTTGAGTAAAATCGTTGAAAGTGAGAGCTCCCATGATGAGATTTAACCTCAGCGGACAGAGAAGGAGTATTTCAGTGACAGTTTTAGAGGAGTTAGCTTGTTTGTTTACTACCAATCTTTGGGCTGGACAATTAATTGTATTTTGATTGTGATTTTGATTTTGGCTTCTAATGATCATAAAAACATTATAATTGTAGAGAAATGATTAAAAACTTTTGGTTTTTGTTTTTAAAAAAGGTTTTTAAAGGACTTCAAATAGTATTTTTTGGTTGTGTTTTTTGCTGTTATTAGTTTTATAGGAGTGCATGTAGATTGGGTAATTAATTAATTTATTGTTTATGGCTATTATTTAATGTGTTATTATTTTACTAATTACTAATTTATTTTCAACTGTTCTTTTAAGTTTTGGTTCAATAAACACTCAAGTTTTGAAGTCAATGAATAACCATGTGCATCAACCGTGATTTCAACATCAATCAAAATAATTGTGATTATTATTTTTGCCATTATCGTCCAGCCTTAACCACTCTGTAACCTGAACTGTGTGTTCTTTCAGGATTTGATACTTGAAATTAATGAACTGCGGTACAGACTGACCGAGCTGGAGAGTGAAAAACTCCAGTATGAAAAGAAACTTAAATCCACAAAGGTGAGTTATAACACGGATGGCTGATTTTTTTTTTATTTTTTTTTTTATTTTTTTTTGGTGGGGGGGGTTATAAAAAAAAAATAAATGTATATCCACAAAACAAAAACAAACACAATTTAACGAAATTGAAATATCAAAACGGACATATTTGAAAAGGAATGGGCAGCAGTAAAAACTTGTTAAGCCCCACCCCTTTTGCCATCAGTTAATTATATAGTGCTAATAAGCTTCCTTTGTGCAAATAAATATGACTCAATATTGTTATGAAGTGTATATATTAAATAATGTATTATATTGTTCCATATTTACAAATGTTATTACAGTTCAGTAGTTTAGAATGAAAAACTTTCCATGGCTAACGGCTTTTAAGGCTTTCTTAAATGTCTTTTGATGTGTGTGACAGAAGGAACTTCTCCAGCGTTCATTTTACCGCCAAAATACAAGTTAAAAAAAAATACAAGTGAACTTTAACAGTTCAAGAGTTCATCATGACTCATTGACACCATGAAGTAAATGATATTTTCTATGTCTGTTTAAAAACTCTGTAAAACAACCTAAAGAGAGAGTGCTGGCTGTTTTATTCTTGAGAAGAAGAAAGCTCCTCCGCTTTGCATCAGCAGCGTCACTTTTTAAATGTGCTTTATGGTTGAAATCTCTTGGCTGGAGTCTTGGGTTCCCCACCTTGATGAATGCTTTACCTCTTTTATCTTTCACTCCTTGCTCTTTTTATCTCTCTCTTCCTTGCCTCATCTCTACCGCTAGTCGCTAATGGCCAAGCTTTCTAGCCTGAAAATCAAAACGGGCCAGTTGCAGTATGAGAAACAGAGGACGGAGCACAAACTCATGGCTATGAAGGTCTGCTTTTCTCAGGGTGATTGTTTTGCTTGCTGTATGATTATGGTTTTGACCTCACCCTTTGGCTCCTCTTCTGCTTCTTATTTATTTTCGTGGATCATTCCTTAAATCTGTATTGCTGAAGGTTTCCAAAGTTCTGTTGTTGTTGTTTTAAAACCCCCGTTTTAGGCAAGATAATCTAAATATGTATTTATTTTCGCAAACATTGAAATCACTTATTTAAGCAAAAAGCAAAAAGTTAAGTATAGTCAGGGTACCACTTCCTTAAGAGTGCACCAGCGTTTTAAACCACAGGAATGCTATAATTTGTTTCTCTCTCCGCCAAAAGTTGGCAGTTTATTCTTTTTTTTCTCCTTCTTTGCACTGATTACGTTTTCTGATCTGCCCCTCAATAAAACCTCTTTAATCTCTCTGCTCCCTTGCCTTGTTCTTCTGTTCCCTAAAGCTTTTGATTTGTTTGGTGTCAGGACTTCTGTGTTTGTTTTGACCTCAGCTCTGTGCTCACTTTGTGCCTCACACATGCCTTACCCTCGTTACCCTTCAGAGCAGGTGTTTGCCACGTCAGCATCTGTGAGCCTGTGTGTTGTGGTTTGTTTGAAGTGCGGAGTCACGGTGCAGGAGGAGGTGTCTCTGTGGAGGAATGATCTTCACTGTTTTTTTTTCTCTCTGTTGGACAGGAGGAGCTCACATTACTGAGGAGGCAGCTGGAGGGCAGAGATGGGGAGATGAGGCGACTGCAGGATGAGACAGGATTTAAAACCAGTCCCTCAGGCAGTGCAGATCCTACAGAGAGAGGTGGGAGAAAATGAATGTGCATGGTGGTCAAATTCATGTTCAACTTTGGTAAATGTCTGAGTGGTAATTTTACAAAAAGATCTGGGCCCGTATTCTCAAAGCTTCTTAAGGCCTGATTTCGCTTCGTTTTCTGCACGAACGTGACGCGCGGAAATTGTGAGATCCGCACGAGAGACCACATGTGGCTTTTATGCTTTTTCGCAATCCTCGCTGCATCCGTTCCCAAACTGCAGGGGGCAGTGTATCACAAACACACATCTACCACCGTACTAAACTAGAGAGGAAGAAGTTGTTTACAAATTCCTCTTCTCTGCCAACTTTGGCTGCAATTTTACATCAAGAATTGTTAATCACATGGTTATTATGGTGATCTCTGTGTGGTGAATCATATTAATGCCAGTATTTGTTGCACTTCAGACACAAGGAGTCCCTGCCCATCCACGTCTCCGTGCAGAAGTTAGAAATTTTTGGAGGTGCACGACGCAGAAATTTTCTGCAATAAAAGGACTGCAATCAGGCTTCAGAGCTCCTAACTTTGCCTAAAAGTTCCTAGCAAGGAATCTTAGCTGAAGAGGAATTCAGGAAGTCTCTGAGAGAAACTCTGAACAAGGAGGGGACAGAAACTTTTATCTTAGTGAGGCGGTGTGTGGTTGACCCTGATGCTAGGTATGACGCAGTCTCCTAGAAGCTGTGATTGGTCTTTCCAAAAAGGGAAAAAGACGCTCCAAGTAATGAATGAACATTTAAATCAACTAATCCTATAACTTGGACTGTATTAAGAAATGTGTAATCATCAGAAAAATAAATTGACACACTTTCAAAATGTTTGACCGTACTTCATTCACATTCTGATTATATTGATTTGCTTGTTATGTCTGCTGTCCTTGATGGTGATTTTACTACTTAATGTGTTTTTGATATTAGTGATGGACACAGACTCAGCTCTCAGCAGCTTGCTATGATCGCTGGTGCCCTTAGAAAAGCAGTTTGATTTGGCAGAATGAACATCGAAAGAAATGCATTAAAAACAAAACTAGAAAACCGAACACACAAGAGTAGTGGCTGCTGTCGCCACAGGGTTCTGGGATCACAGCCCAAGGGAAGAGGCAGACTTGAGAGCGTGTTGTCCAACAAACCAAAGCACCGTACTCGTTCTCTCTCCTTGTATGCACAAGCAATAATGTGAGAAACGCTGGTGCGTGCCAGTCTCGAGCGAGAGTGGAGATTGTAGCTCACGAGCAAAGTTATTCTCAAACAGGCTTTACGCTGCTGAGCGTAAAGAGTTTGAGATGCTCATTTATTGGACTGTTTAGGGGGTGGATCAGCAGCCAATCAGCTGCCACAGGTGGCAGACTCTTTGTTTAGCATGTTGGGAAAGTCCAAAGCAGCACCACCAGCCACTCTTAGGGGCTTTCACAGCAACATCTTTTGGTCTGGACTTTCGGACTTTTCTGTTTGATCTGAACCAAAATGACAGGTGTGAAACCTCCCCTGGACCTTGGTCCAACCAAAAGTGGTAATCTTGGTCCGGACCAAATGGGACTACGGTCTGGTACATGCCCCGTGTGAAAGCATTATTTTGAATGGTTCGGACCTTCTTACCAATCACAGCATTGCACACTTTCTCCAACGACAATAAAGTAGTCGTCTAATTATATACCTCATAAGACGACCTCTGACCAGCATTATGTACAGTTCTTCAAGTAGTCGCTGTTGGTGGTATAAAAACATCAACAATATGAAAGCTTGTTTGGCGATTTCATTCATGTTGACAAAATTAAATTCCCGCTCAACATGTTGATGTCAGACGCCCGCTGGCCAAATGACCAATCAATGTAAACTACGGAGACACGCAAAGTATGCAGTCGATGACGGTATCATGTAGGTTCGTCATGTAAGCTCTGTTAATAATGACAGTGTGAAACCATTGCAGACTGAACCAAATGTATAAATGTAACAAAAACACAGACTTTGGCCTGGACTTTCAAGTTGTGAAAACACCCTTAGTCTTCTTAAAAGTCCTTCTCCCTCCTCCTAACAGTTTGTCACATTAGGCGCTCTCTTATGACCTTAAGACACTGTGTGAATAACTTTTATTTTACCAAAGGAAATTTCAAATAAAAATTTTAGAATTCAAGGAATTGTAAGATTTTTCCATGAATGATGTCATTAAGAGCCACTTTTAGGATTTCAGGATGCTTTGTGAATACAGGCCTTTGTTAAGTACTTCATAAGTTGTTATCTACAAACAACCACTTTTTTATGATTCTTTGTCCTGTGTAGTCTCTCATCCAGACGAAACTCTTAGAAAGAGGCTGAAAGAAAAACGTAAGAGGGGTTCCTGTGCTTGTGTTTTGTTTTTTTTTCACTGCACCTAATGACTGCACCCATCCCAACCCTGTTTGCATGTACGAGCATGAGCCATGTGAACTCTGCTTGTCCATCGTAACCCATTGGAGTGTTTAAACGTCACCGTGGAGCATCACATTACCATCTGTTCAACTCTAGTCCATTTCGAACCCTTCAGACTGAACCAAACCGAGGAATCTCAACCAGGAATGTCTGCTTTGTGTTTCCAACAGGAATGAGGAATGAATCGTGTTGTTTGTCGATAACCATTCAGGCTGCTTGCTCATCTTCCTGCCTCATGTTGTTCGGCAGTAATCCCCTCCTCTAAACTAAACCCCCTGCTCACACCAATTTCCAGTGTGCGCTGCTCACCTGTGATGTTCCAGTCATGTTTGTGGCGTTAACGTTGATGTCGGCTCTGTATTTATGTGTGCCTTCCTGTCGTCACTGATCTTCTACTTGTGTAGAACAATTTCATGTTTAATTCAGTGCTCAGACTTTGTCCACATGACTTGAGATCTCACTACTTTACTGTCTTTTTGAACAAACTTTTGATTTATTTATTCCTTTGAAAATCTAAGATGAATATCAAACATCTTACAAGTTTTTAAGCTTGGACAGCTGAGTTTTTTTTTTCTTTTAGAGATCATATAAAAACAGTTGTAGAAGGCCTCAAAAAGTACCTGTGACTGCAGATTTCAAAAGCTAAATGCTCACAGAGTCTTGTGGCTGAGTGTGATCTGAAAAGTGAAACTGTCCTACTGAAGTTAATCACCTGCTCACACAAGGATTAGGCGTCTGTTTGAAAAACTCCTATTTGTTTACAGTGGCTGTGCTGACAGTCAGTAATGTGATTGCCTAAATGATCCGAATGTCTTCAATCTTCCAGTCCAGCCCTGTGTGTTCAGGTTCATTGACCAGCCCTGTGTCAACACTGCAGCTGCTTTGTGTGTGATTGTGTGTTTTCCTCACCAGATGTGGAAGTGCAGAGAATGAAAAAGGCAGTTGAATCATTGATGGCAGCCAATGAGGAAAAGGTACGATCAATGATGTTTAATTGGTGTCAAAGCCAAGTGATTCAACTCTTTATCTGAGGAATCGCTCTCTCACTGCGGCTGTGTTTGTTTCTCCTGCAGGATCGAAAGATTGAGGAGCTGAAGCAATCACTGCTGCGGTATAAGAAAGTTCAGGACATGGTGATGTCGGTGCAAGGGAAGAAAGGTCAGAAAACATCTCTGTTGGAGTCAAATGTCGAAGCACTAAGTATGTCAGATAATTAAGGCGCTAAATTAATCAAGTGTTGGTCACAGATTTTGTTAACATGTAACCTAATTTGAGAAATAATAATGTGAAGAATCAACTCAAACAAACCAAATAACGTGCGAGTTAAGTTTGGATGCGCACCAAGTCATTGTTGCTTTTCTGTGACACAGATGAAAAGTCACTAAAAGGATTTGTGGTTTAAATTTAGCAGCAGAACTTCTGGAAATGCTGAGTAAGAAAGAGAAAATGTGCAAAATATTAGCCAGCATTTCCAAAAAATGTTTTTGAAGGTTGTATTTCTGAAATCAAACACAGTGATGATAAACTGATGCATTTTACCTTTTTTTGTCATCAAAAGCCTCTTTGAACATCTTAATATTTCAAAACAGGAGGGAAAATTCCAGCAAATGCTGGAATCTTAAAATGCTGGGCCCTAACCCAAGCTGACCAGTCATATTTATAACTTCTTGTGTGGTTTCCACAATGACAGATTATCTCCATTTATTTTAATGGGCCAAAACATTTTGGAAAATGTTTAATATTTCAAAAAGTAGAAGGGTTGGAAATGTGAAAAGTATACAAACATTTCTTCTGAACATGATGAACATTTTAAAATTCGAACAGTGAAAATTGGTCAAAATTTGTTGAAGGAGTAGTGAGCCAAAAAACGCTGAGTGCTCAGCATTTCAACAGCACAGGGTTAGGGTTCATCAAGTTTCTAGGGGGTCACGCAATTTAAACTTGAGTTCCAAAAAAGTTTTGTTTTATAGTTATCTGTTTTAGAAGGAAAAGCCTGCTTATATAAAACAGTTCTCAGTTATTTTCATGAAGGTTCTCTTACTTTTAGGTCTTGATTTGGATGCTAAGTGTTTGTAGTGCACATGTTTTACTTTTGGCTTTATGAAAACCTGAGGTACATTTTGATTATTTATGATTGCCTACTGTCAGGAAAATTATTCTGCACCTGAGTCGCAGCCAGCAACAACAAATACTTTTACTTGCAAGGAGCGAGCCATTTACAACACAGGCAACTTCCTCTCACTGATGCGTATTCAGTCTCACACTTTCTTTACAGCAAAAGGCTGGCAAAAGGTTCTTGAAGTGGGGCAGTCACAAAACCATCAGTTTGGGCTTATCTGCCCAGCAACAGTCATTTGTGTGTGTGTGTGTGTAGGTGTGTGTGAATCATGTTTCCACTCATACTGAGATAGTTTGTCCATGAGCCATCTTCTTTAAGAAAACTTTCCAGTACTTTTCCATAACATGTTTGTATAGCACACGTCGTAGCATATTTCATCGTAAATTTCCTCAAACTAATACAATAATGGATAATGATAAGATATTTATAAGATTTCCCTTACGCCTACTTTAGAGAGAACCAAAGAAGACCACATCGAGAGTTACGGGGATGGACCGGTTGTGTTAACGCCAACCAACTGTGTGCTTGGAGAGTCAGAAAAGCCTGAAGTAACAGATCCTGAACCACTGAAGAGGAAGAGTCCAGATGAGGTTTGTGAACTTATTAAGATGACGTGTCTTTTTGTATGTATGTGGAATAAACCAGTAAACATTTCCTTCTTGTCTTTAAGGGAGATTTTCTTGTCTTTTCTCTTCACTCTCTGTGCTTAGTTGGAGATCCTCAACGGGATGAGCGAGGAGCCTTCACCCACACCGAGTCCTTCAGATCCAGAGAGAGTATCAGAATCAGCAACTGCAGTTTTGGAAAGGTAAAGAAAATTAAAAGATACTGACAGATTTACTGCAAGTGAAGTTTAATCTTTAAATATAAATCATGTTTACTAATGTCAGTATGAATAAAAATGCTTTTTTGACTATTATTATTGTTATATTGTTTATAGATACTACTACTTGGATGTGGACATATCAGAGACTTAGACTTAGACTTAGACTTCCTTTATTTGTCATTGCACAAAAAAAAAACAGCAGTGAGATCTTGGCAACGAAATGTCGATGCCTGGCTTCAAGTTACAGCAGAGATGTAATGAGATTCAGTTTAAACATTACAAAAAATATATTCTATTTAACTTTAAAAAAAGTACAAGAGCTAAAAATAATTATCAGTGCAATGGAGAATAAGTAGGTATAAATAGAATGTAAACAACAGAATAAATAGTGCAAAATTGAATGACCAGTAATAGACAGTGTAAACATAAACATCTTAGCAGCTGGGGTGGTTTTATTGCACAGATTAGAGGTGATTAGTACCTCCATCAGATATTGCACCAAGATATTATATATAGATGATATATGTCCGTTGAAAATTGGGAATGCGTTGATCCTCAGAGAGATGTTCTAGTATTGTTCTAGTACATATCAGATGGAAAATGTAAAGAAACTAATTTTTGAAATTAGATTTTTCTCCTTTTTGGGCTTTGCTTCAGTGAAAATAAAGTCTGGAAGTTTCTTGTAAGTTTAATGAAAGAAAAAAAAAGTTTGTAGCACATCTCATGAGTGAAGGATTTGTTTTCCTGGTTTGTCATTTCAGCAACCATGATAACGCAAAGACTGGCAACCAGGACCAGTTGGACAGGAGCAGTATTGAAAAGGTACCATTGTTCATTACTCTACTTTTTACGTAGAGGATGCAATGACTTTATTCTTATCTTGGTGTTATCTTTAACTGCTTTAAAGTGATGGAGTGATGTCATTTTTTTGTCTCTCAGGATCCAAATGAAGAGATCAGCAAAATCACTGAAAAGCCGCCAATGAGTCCCTCTGCCACCTTACCTGCCAACACGCAAGATGACAGCTTCGGCTCAAGAAAAGCTCGATCTTCTTTTGGAAAGGGCTTCTTCAAGATCCGCGGTGGTAAAAAGACAACCAGCACCCCGAACCTCGGTAAGAGCAGACCACATGATTCAGCCGGTGGATGAGCACAAATCTGCAAGGTGCCAGAGTCAGAATTGCTAGCCATGAAATAGTTTGTTTACTAGAGAGTGAGATTTTCCTGGAGTCTTTCCTTGCACCATGGTTTCTCTTCCCAAAGCCACACCCATGAAATAAACTACATGGACCAAGACCTTAATTTACAGCCCACATAAACTTCAGTCCCTTCAGTTAATTATGGACTTCTGTTCTTTGCTGCCGTTTGCTCTTCAGTTTGTATCCGTGCTTTTTTTTCGTGTGTGTGTGTATTCTTCATATTTGTGTCTGGGATCGTTCCACCTCTGCAGTCCTGTTGATATTTTAACCGTTATTTCTGTCCTTTGTTTTGTGTTTCATTTTTCTGTCGGACCCTGTCGTGTGTTGTGTGTGCGCTTTGTGACACATGAAGATCGCAGCAGGAGTGCAAGTGCACCTATGCTAGGTACAGTATGGACCACAGGTGCAGAAGTTCTCTGAAGAAAAACAAAGGACACCCCTCAACATTTCTCTCATTCTCCACCTTTGCCTCTCTGAACTCATCCAATCAGCTCACATCTTCTTCTCACGTTTTAGTAGCCGCAGTGCTTGAACAACCACAGCCTTATCACCACCGAGTGTTCCTCAAATACAACACACAGTCTGTCTGTTGTGTGTTGATTTGTTTGTGTGCTTGCATGTTTGTTTTCACTCTTCCATAGAATCTGCATCGAGATCTAGATTTCAGATGAATTTCTTATTCTGGATCTGGAAAAGCAGTCCACTAAAATATAGAAACAACTTCCTTTTATCTACTAAATAAATCTATTTTTATTCCAGCCTCAGCTGTGCCTGATGCATGCATGCTAGAAGAGGGTATTACCTTTGATGCCCAGCACCATGGCCTGTTTCTTTGTCACTACACTGATCCTGTGCAGAAGCCCTGTTTTCTCCCATCTGTGCACGTGCATCATCATGATGCTGATGTTTGTTTTTTTTTGTGGGCATTTCTCTGCACAGCTGAGACAGAGCGACAAGGCACCGATCATCTGGACCTCGCCGGGCTTCCGCAGAGGTCTACAAATAGTGACAGCACCAACACACTCTCCACAACCCCAGAGAGCAGGAAAAAATCCAAAGGAATCAAGAAACTCTTTGGAAAGTGAGTAATACAAAGATGAATACAAAGATATTCAAAATAATGGCTTCGAGTGTTTACCCGTAACACCACCAAAACTTTATCACAAGGCACAGATTTTACATGATGTTGATGATTTTGAAAATATGATTCGATATATATTTTTTATAGGCTGAAAAGGAGTCAGTCTACAACATTCAACCTAGATGACAACCTACCAGAGGGGGAGTTCAAGAGGGGGGGAGTTCGAGCCACAGCTGGACCCAGACTGGGTTGGTCCCGTGACCTCCAACGAAACAACAAGTACGTTCGTGCGTTCAGCCTGACCCCTGATTCACACATACTCCGTTAGCGCCGCGGTTTTCAGCGTGCAGCAATTCACACTGGATCCGTATCTGGAGTGTAGCACACTCCATCGAGATCACAGGAGAACCACGTGTTCCTAATTAATTAGTATGTTAAACTCACCTGACCCTCCCAGAACTTCAGCACTTTCAGCCCTTTTTGTTTCTGTGGTGTCCTTATATTAAAGATGTGTTGCATCGTGTCTAATTACACGGTTTTCCGCCTCCAAGTTAAACTTTTCGTCATCCATGGTTTTGGATTTCCTCTGGGTCTGACCTGCTGATGACTTCTTGCCCTGTGCCAGTGACGTAGTTTTGATATACAAGGATAATTTTACGATCGACAGTCTGAACATGGTTCTGTATTTTGAAAAGACCAGAAACTCTGATCGTGTTCGTGTCTGTTTTCCTGTTTGGTACGATCTGCTCTGCAGAGATTGCCACGTCTCTGTAGTGTACTCCGGGCTGCAGCGCGGGCTGTGAATGCAATGATTGACTAAAGTGGCAGCTAAGTCCAGGGTAATGTGCAGAGCTGACGGACTGCAGCGCTCATTCTGTACGTGTGAATCAGGTGCAAATAAAGACATCCAGGAAACCACATCAAGAGTCAGGTGTTCAGTGAAACTCAGTGATCATGTAAGAATATTTTGTTTTTATGGAGATAACAAAGACAAAAAGGGTTCTGGTATTGTTTTCAAATTTTTACTTAACATCTGTGAAGTTGTGTTGTTGTTGGGGTTTTTTTCAGCAGCACACATACCTTCACTGTTCCTCTCTATTTTCTTTAGTGATGTTGATGCTCCCTTTGCACGCTGGTCCAAGGATCAAGTGTGTAGCTGGCTGCAGGACCAGGGCCTCGGCCTTTATGTGAACATGGCTCGTGTTTGGATCTCCTCTGGACAGACGCTTCTGCAGGCCTCGCAACAGGATCTAGAGAGGGTGAGACGAAGTGGAAGAATTTAACGAGTTTACCAGAGCCGGCGGACTGACTAGGGGTTCTTGTTTTTGAACATTATTCTGTGTGCGTGTGTGTATAATCTGCACGTCTCATTGTGGATGTCTAGGAGCTGGGAATCAAACACCCACTGCACAGAAAGAAGCTGCAGCTGGCTCTGCAAGCACTCGGCTCAGAGGAGGAAGACAACAAAGGAAAGCTGGACTTCAACTGGGTTACAAGTGAGTATCAAGTCATGGGCCAAAAACTTAGACTTGAGACTTCGGTGAAGTTTGAGACACATTTGTCATGCCTTTTTGTCTTAAAAGTGAGCAGTGTCCTAAATGCTTGTGTAACAAATATATTGGTGACTTCTTGGCTCGTTTTTCTTCCTGAACAGGTCGCAGTAATCATGCATTTAAATAAAAAACACCAGTTACCTTCGAGTAAATGACCTTTTTTCAAATTGCTGGTTTGATTGAAAAAAATCCTCAGTTTAAGACTATCAGAATCAGAAATACTTTATTAATCCCAGGGGGAAATTTGGTATTACTGTACAGCAGTTGGAAGTTAGATGGAATAGTAGCAAAATAAGTGATAAGATCAGCAATAATATAAGCAATAAACTAAGTCAGTAAGTACCAGAAATAAGCAATAAGTACAAAGACAAGATAGGGAGAAACTATTTATG
The DNA here is from genome assembly GCA_030710495.1 of Labroides dimidiatus. Taxonomy (NCBI): domain Eukaryota; kingdom Metazoa; phylum Chordata; class Actinopteri; order Labriformes; family Labridae; genus Labroides; species Labroides dimidiatus. The sequence continues at coordinate 28,149,575 of CM061147.1, read as the reverse complement.
TTGTGAGTAGGACAAGAAGGACCATGTTAGACACATATTGCACCTAATGAACCGGTACCGGTTAAATAAGTGTGCCCAGGTTAATAATCTAGTGTCTGATTTAAAGGGATGAGTTATGAAACCTGATGGCAACAGGCAGGAATGATCTCCTGTGTCCTTTTCTCGTGCATCTTGGGGGATTCAGTCTTGCACTGAAAGTGCTCCTGTGTCCAACCAGTACACTGTGGAGTGGACGCTGTGACGTCAATCCATGTCTTGGCAAATAGTTTTTAGGTGTGCAGTCTGTATCTTGCAGCTTTCAGTGGAATCTAGGCAGAGCTGAACTGCTGGTTGCAGCAAAATTGCAAACATCACATTGCAAAAAATACACAGTACTGGAAAGGGCTACACAGCTGCACAGAAACTGCACATTGTGGATTTAACTGAATATGATGAACGTCATCATGCAGAACCTGAGACTGAGTCTTATGCACTGATGCAACTTACAATCAAGTTTTTTTGGCCCATTTAAGTTGTTTTGCTCGTCGTTCTTGAGCGTTAGATACAGAAATTTAGACACTTTTGACACTTCCTTGTTTCTCTTCCTCTCAGGATGGCTGGATGACATCGGTCTGCCCCAGTATAAGACCCAGTTTGATGAGGGGAGGGTGGATGGTCGCATGCTGCACTACATGACAGTGGTGAGTGTTGACATGTGCTTCCTCCTCAGACCCCAGAGATACATGAAAGAGGCAAATGAGCCCTTTAAGAGATCAAATCTCTGCAACAAGTTGGGGGAAAAAAATGCCTGATTTTCTTTCTACTGTCTGAAATCTTCCGCTGAATTTTGCTGTTACTGTTCAGACTGTCTCCACTGAGAATCAAAGGTCATTGCTAAGATCTCTCAGATTTTGGACCCTAACTCAAAATATATTTTTTCTTTATGAGAACAATTATGTAAAAAGTAAACTGTTAACACGTGGCACCTTTGACATTTAACAAAAGGATCTCAGGGCGCAGAGTTCTTCAGAATTTTATCAGAGGACGCTGCAGGGAGCATCTTTAAATTTGTCTCAGATGTTCTCCCAGCTCAAGGATGAACTGATGAAAGTTTTCTGTCGCTATATCAGATTTCTTACAATTTCAGAATTGTTGTATTTTTGGTCAGTGTCAGTGGGACCAAATAAGTCGAGCAGACTGCCGTTTTTAATTTTAGTATTTATCTGAATCCCATAACACAAGTGTAGTTTTGCTTCTATGTGGCATTTCACGATAGCATACAGTCAGAACTTTTATCTGCTACGTGAAGTCCGCTCTGTGTAGGAGGCTTTTATTGTGGTAGCGAGCATCAGCGTACACTTCCTGTCATATCCAGACTTTTATTTTGGAGTCTGATGTGCAATTTATTTACCCGACCAAAGAAAAAAAAAAACTGGGAAATAAGAATCCGTAACATGATGTAATTAAGAGTTTAATGTTGGTTTTATCAGAGCAGACATACTCCACTAAGAATGCATGTCAAACAACAGGTGATACAACACATTACCCACACAGAGCGCCGCGTGACATGAAACATCTTTAAACTGGACCGTTTGACAACACGGTTCTCACATAGCATATTAGCATAACAAGCTAGTGCTAGTTTACTTTTTTACTTTAACGACTGAGTGGGTCAAAGTAATAAAACACAGTACAGCACAAGTTATGTCCAAATGTTAAAAAAGCCATTCTCTACTTAATAAATATATACTTCTTACGTCACTGACTTGACAGAAAATCTTAAGTTTGGTTATTTTTCAGTTTCAGATTCATAATGTAAAACAGGATGAAAACACCATCTGTCAAAATATCTTTAATATATGCCCTGGGAATTTACAAGGTGTCCAGCTACAGTTAAATACGTAAGATTAACTTTAACCATAGTAATGACAATAAAATGAGGAGTGAATTAGTGCATTTTTAATAAATATAAACACATTTAGTGTTCCGAAAAGGTAAATTTTGCAAAGTAACTATTTTCCATTTCTTACTCCAAACTAACTGATGCTTAATCAAGAACAGAGGAGGCTTCTTATTCACCTGTTCGAATCAGTATGAAAAACAAGATCCTCATTTACCAAAATATCTCAAAATACTTGGGGAAAAAAACAACAACTTTATTTTAATGTTAGAATAGCTAAAATTTTCCTCCGGGGGAAATTCATCCAACCCCCCTAACTTAATTGACTGTTTTATACTTTATGTTATTCAACGTTTTATACAGAACACCTGTTGCATCTGTTACTCTATATAGACATAAAATTAAATTGACTGTAGGTCAAATTTGTTAAAAAGAAGCAAACTCATATCTGTCAGCCCAGATCTTTAGCTTCAAAAAAGTAAAACATGTCAGATTTATTCCTAAAATAGGAAACACCTCACACACATCCCTGTGATCATATTAATCTCCTGAATCCCATCATTGCTGCAGCTTTAAACTGTAGTTTGACTGCTTGACAGAGACATGGATCACTGAGGGTTAAACTACAGTCTGTTTGTGGTTGACAGTAAGTAATCTGTGCGTGTTTCTGTCCCCCAGGATGACCTGCTTTCTCTGAAAGTGGGGAGTGTCCTGCATCACCTCAGTATTAAGAGAGCCATCCAGGTGCTCCGCCTCAACAACTACGAGCCAAACTGTTTACGTCGCAGGCCGTCTGATGAGGTGTGTTCACTTCCCCACTGACATGACAAACACGCTGATTTTAGAATGCAACGCTGCATCAAGCATACACACATTTTCTAATCATCGCTCTTTTTTATGCTCCCGCAGAGCAATATCTCTCCAGCAGAAATCTCCCAGTGGACTAACCATAGGGTGATGGAGTGGCTGCGCTCTGTGGATCTCGCTGAATATGCTCCCAACCTGAGAGGCAGCGGCGTGCACGGGGGCTTGATGGTACTACAGTCTGGCTTTCATTTGATCCAGGAAGCACAAACTCCTCACAGAGTGGCCGGTACAAAAAAAACCCCATCTTTTCTTCTCTCTTCAGGTTCTGGAGCCTCGGTTCAATGTGGAGACCATGGCTTTGCTGCTCAACATACCCCCAAACAAGACGCTGCTACGTCGCCACCTGGCCACACATTTCAACCTGCTCATTGGCTCAGAGGCCCAGCAGCTCAAACAGGAGTGTCTTGAAAACCCAGACTACACTCTGCTCACTGCCACCACTAAAGTCAAGGTGATGCACCAGTCTGTCACCAGAAAATAGCTCCCAACTCCAACCCATACCTACAAATAGATCCTTAAAAACATGTTTTCTGCTTCTTCAGCCGAGGAAGCTGTCATTTGGTAACTTTGGCAGCCTGAGGAAGAAGAAGCAGGACGACAACGAGGAATACGTGTGTCCGATGGATGTCGAGATGCCAAAGGGACGAAGTTTTCAAAAAGGCTTTGAGCTCCAAATCTACGAAGACGACCTCGACAGGCTAGACCAGGTGAGCTGGTTCTTTGAAACATCTTTGAAATGATGTTTTTCTCTGTAATCACAGGTAGCTACAGGAGGATTAGAGGAGTAACTGTTCATTTTGAGCCAGGTGATACAAAAAGAGGAAGATCGCAGCCGTGTGGACAAGATGAAGAAAGTTGTTCTACGTTAAAAACTGTTTTCAATCCAGCCGTTCATTTCTTTTTCCTGTGAGGTGATATCATTCTGTATGAATCCATAACAAAGCAGCATGTTTTTAAAATCCTTTTAAGGATCAGCTGTCGGTTTATTCAGCTCTGGATCTGCTCTCCTCGTGTGATAAATAAAATCTCAGCCCTGCTTCTTAGAGGGTTCATGAATTCAACATCTGATGGACAATGTGATTAAGTATCTCAGATTTATTTTGTCAAACTTTTTTTTTTTTCTTCTTGGAATCACAGATGGACGACTCAGAGGGGACGGTGAGACAGATCGGTGCTTTCTCTGAGGGAATCCAAAACCTGACGGTGAGAGTCTAAAGACCTGCCTGACTCTTACACTGCAAAAAAATGAAATCTAAGATGTTTTTGTCTTATTTTTAGTAAAAAAAAAATCTTTTTAAACTCAATGTGAGCCACATTCACCAGAACAGTCCAGAAAATGTCTTATTTTAAGTTATTTAGAGAAAAATTACCCCACCGACAGATTTGTGTTTTTTTTTACTTAGTACAGACAATTCAGACCTTGTTTTTCTTTTAATTTCTTGAAATAAGATGCGTTTCTGGTCTTATCAGTTGTGGCTCATGTCAAGTGTAATAAGGCCCCGTTTATAGGACAACGCTTCACAGCGTTTCACTTGAAAACGCAAAAAAACGCAGAGAAAAAATATCTGTATTCACACGGAAACGCTGAAGGACTGGATACGCTGTAGTATGCATAACAGACCTGTAGGTGGCGGTATATCTGTAGAGTCTTTTGGTCGTCTGCCACAGAAGAAGAGGTGGGCTGATCATCTGGTGAAACAGTGTATAAACGAGAGGCCGAAATGCAACAAAACCTTTGCGTTTCATGCTAATACCGTTGTCGTATAAACGGGGCCTAAGACAATCTTTGCTAAAAAATAAGAAAAAAAACTTGTTTAGGTTTGTTTCTGCAGTGTTTTGTGACACACGCTGTGCTCACATCAAATGCGGTTCTGTGACACTGACGTCTTCTCTTCATCTGCTGTTTCCCCTCCCAGAGCATGCTGAAAGACGACGAATTCTTCAAAGAGATTTCAAATTCACCAAACCTCAGTGTCACAGACGAAGAGTCCAACGCATGAGGTCGTGATGAGCAGCCAGAACGCCGCGAGACCTGGTCCTGCTGTGAATGAAGCTCTGTGCCAACACCCCCCCCCCCCCCTCTCTCTCTCACAGAGACTTTTCTCTACAAACCCAAGAACATTCAGAGATGAACCTAAAGTATCTGCAGTGTCTACTTTGTCATTTCAGTCAGAGGGAACATTGAGAGCAGCACCACTGCCTGTCTGCCTGCCAGCTGGATTCTGGAGACGTTTTGTACTCAGCTGTGTAGAAGCATCTTCCTGTTTCTGACATAAAATGATCAAGTGATCAATTTTTGAGCAGGTGTGTGAACCTGAAGAATACAAACATCTACAATTTAGTGTAGATAGATCTTAATATATGTCCTTTTTTTTAAAAAAAATTGCCTTCTTATTGTAGAAATATAGAAGGAAAGATCCCCGGTTTTAAAAGGTTGGTGTAAAATAATAACTTTGAAACAGCTGCTATGTTTTTTACAGACCTTAATCTTTCTAATGAAAGTTGTCTTATTTAAACTTTTTACAGGATTTCACTCAGAAGTAATATTCTACCTGCATTTGCACAAACACATCGTATATATAGAACAAAGCCTAATAAATATCATTGCATGGTTTTGACATTCAACACATTTATAAAAGAGCTTCTTTATTTTATCTTTACTATAAATTTGTCTCTAATGAAATCTTGTTGGCCGATAGTTATTTTTGGAAAGGGCTGGTTTGTTCAGAATTGTGAGATGAAATCATGTCAGACTGTAAAATAATAACCTTGTATTTCATCCCTCAGCATTATCTAAAAATACAGTGGTTGTTTTTTTTTTTACATTTACATTTCTAAGACCAATAAAATAAATGAAATCAGTTTGTATTTTCTCCTGTGGACCATTGTGGCAAAGATGGTTTGTAGTGAAATCAGTGATCTGATGACAGAACATGGAGAACAGGAAATGCAGCTCTGTGGTGTCTGCAACGTGAGCAGGACGTCATGTTTCACAGCCACATCATGACTGAAAATGTCTTAACAGTGGGGTTTTTATTGTTTTCTGAATCTTATAGATGATCTGATTCTTTGGTTTAAATGCTACGAGGGCTGATTGATAAGTTGTGAGCCTCATTATTTTTCAACATATTCCCCTTCAGTATCTTTACACTTCTGCCAGCCATGTTTAAGGGCCTCAAAGCCACTTTTTAAGAAGTCCTTTTCTTGACCGTTCAGAAAGTCCTCCACTGCATGTATGACGTCATCATCTGACCCACAGTGGGTACAGGAAACGGCCTTTTTCAATTTTGGAAACAGATGAAAGTCTGATGGAGCAAGATCAGGCGATTGAGGCAGATGCTCCATGAATTCAAAGCTACAATCATTACTGGCAGCCATGGCAACGACAGACTAATGAACAGGAGCATCGTCCTGGTGGAACAACACACCTTTACTGAGTTTTCTGCGGTGCTTGAGTTTAATATTTTCTCTTAACTGCCGCAGAAGTGAAGCACAATATGCGCCATTGATTGTTTGTCCCTTCAGCCAGAACAACATCATGGACTTTATTGACCATTTCTGGGGTTGCAGCAGTGACAGGCCTTCCAGGACGGGCGTCATCCCCAAGGCTCTGCCTGCCATGCTTAAATTCCACCACCCACCTTTTCACTGTAGCACATGAAGGGGCATCATTCCCTAGTGTTGCTACCATATCAGTATGGATATCCTTAGGTGATAGACCATTCTAATGCAAATATTCAATCTCTGCTCTTTCAGAGTTTTTCTCCATTTTGTAAAAGTCGTTCGCCTTGTTTACTTTAGAGAGCTACCTCTTCAACATAAACTGACCAAATGACACCAGTCTGCAGGTACACAGCCTTAAATAGTCAGGGAATAGTAGAGCTGAAAAAGGACATCCCTGCTTCACTTCTTCAATACAAGGATCACAACTTATCAATCAGCCCTCGTAAGAGAAGACTGAAGATGGTGCATGATGATGATGATGATGATGATGATGATGGAAAGTATAAAATCTAGCAGATTGAGCAATGAAACCAATAAATAAAGGGCCTCATGTGTGTTAAAGTAACACTGGGTTTCTAAAATCAAAGAAATTTCTATTGAGGAATTAAGATGAGGTAATTTTTTTTAAAATGTGACATGAAATTTCTTAAATATCACATTTTCGTATTATATTGGAACTAAAGGAGTCTTTTGAAATAAGGGGTAACTCCCTGAGTTCTGTTTATTGATACGGTAAAAAGCTGGGGGAAAAGAGTTATAAGACTTTTTTTTTCTCCTAAAAATGAGAGCAATTCTGTTGTGTATGGAAGCCCATTCCTGCCAGTAAAAAAAAGAGTAAGTCATGATAATTAGATACCAAGTTATTATGACTAACCATTTTTTTCTCTTTCTGGCAAGAATGGGCTTCCATACACAGTGTTTTTATATTGAAAAACTTAATTTTAAAGTTGTGTCTCTCTGTTTAGTTGATGTAAAATAAAAAATGAACATATCCCTCACCCTTGAACGCAAAATATATTGAAAAAAAAAACCCTGAAGACTGTGATGTGTAGGTTGCAGTTATATTAGAAACCTGGTTTGAAAAAAAAAAAATCATGCTTCACGAGTTGTGCTTAATTCATCACCAGCATCTGAAATCTTCTGCGCCATCTGGTGGCGGCCCTCAGGAAGTGTTTGAACGAACTCAGCTCAGTGAAAATCCTCATGTTGGGGGTTGACGCCTGCAGGGTTTGGGTGGAGACTTTGACCAGCAAAAAAGTGGATTGTTCCAAAAGTACCAGTGTTGTTCGAGCTACATGAGCAGAAGCAAATGAGAAGAATCATGGCTGCTAGGTGTGTATTATATTTTTTATCATGAGTCAAAAAGTGATCCAGAAGTTAGGCCATACCTGGAATCTTCAGGCTGTATCTTCTGTGAGTTAAAATAAAGAGGAATATTTTTTCCTTTTTTCTGAAGAGTTGTTTGTGTGATTTTCAGGTTCAGTGGACTCCTTGTCTTTCTTACAGTACTACATCTCTCTGGACTGAATGCATCCAGGTACAGCAGACAATAAGAACTTAGAAATATTTTTATTTAACCTCTTCCTGTTTCATGAACAGTTTTCTGTATTTTTCCACCTTGAATGTGAATCCCAGACCTGCTGTTAACCAGGAACTGTCTAACCTTTTCAACGAGCTGTGGGGGTTAGATGGGAATCGCATGACACCAAACGAAGACTACACAATCTCCATTCAGGTATGGAGTTTATCATCCAGTCACCAGTAATCCCCTCTCTTTTTGTAACCATATGTAATCTGTGTTTCTTTGACACAGAACAGAGCCAGTTTTGTAACCCAGGGCAGCCATGTAGTCCGGGATTATGCCTCACAGCCTCTGTTCTCCAACGTTAATGAAGAGAAAATGAACAACATCACCACCTTCTCCAGTGAGTGTCTGCAACCAACTGTTCCCTTTCTCATTTTCTTCCTACACACCCATCTCATTTGCAAACTTTACTATTAAAATCTGATTTATACCACCTTATACCACCTCTGCAGGGTTCATAAAGCTCCTGGATAACTACGAGAGGTCTACAGGCACGACTGAACTCGTCACGGCTGAGGAGCGGACTGAGATTAATCTCTTCCTGGATGCAGTCTTACAGACAGAAGTCATGAAGGTACATCCTGATAAAATCATATTCATCCAAGCAGTTTAAAGATTAGAGTAACTTTACTCTGATGAAAACTAAAGTTACTTTAAAACTCTATATTATTGTTCATGTTTTTCTCCCCCTGGTTGTTTTCTGTATGCCAACATTTTGAGGATTTTAGGGTTTGAGGCTACAGCTGAACTCTGTAGGGACTTCATACACATTACACATAACTTCATGTTGATTCGATGAGAAAAACAAAGTCTGAAAACATCTGTGTGCAGCTGAGGAATGCTGTGCTGGCTTCAGTGGCCTCCCCAAAGAGGACCTTTGGAGAAATGTGGACGGGAGTGTTTGTTGGATTTGGAAAAGGCCCGTGAGTTAGCTGGAGCTGCAGTTCACATCAAGACCAAAGCTTTAACCCTAAAAAATATATATATGTTCCCTTTTCTTAAGTATGCTTCTAACAAAAGTTGTTTTGCAAAAAAGTAATTATTATTTTTTAATCAAATTTAAAAAATGTATTTGACACCTATAGTACATATATAGGAAACAGTGCTGCTGTAGTGATTTCTTTAGGTGATATCCTGCTGTGAAAAACATTTAAATTTCTCAAAAACTTGTTTTCAAAAGAAGTTTAAAAAAAAAGAAGAAGAAGGATGTTTTTGTTCTTCAAGTACAAGTTGGGACTATGTGTAACAAGTCCTGGAGGACACCACGTCCATGATTTCCAAAAACAATTTGAAATGTGGACTCGTCAGACCACAGCACACTTTTCCACTTTGCGTCAGTCCATCTCAGATGAGCTCGGGTCCAGAGAAGCCGGCGGTGTTTCTGGGTGTTGTTGATATATGTCTTTGTCTTTGCATGGTAGAGTTTGAACTTGCACTTGTAGATGTAGTGATGAACTGTGTTAACTGACAATGGTTTTCTGAAGTCTTCCTGAGCCCACGTGGTAATATCCTTTACACAATGATGTTGGTTTTTAATGCAGTGCTGCCTGAGGGGTCAAAGGTCACGGTCATTCAGTGTTGGTTTTCAGCCTTGCTGCTTACGAGCAGAGATATCTCCAGATTCTCTGAATCTTTTGATGATATTATGGACTGTAGATGATGAAATCCAACAATTATTTGAAATTGTAGGTTGAGAAACATTGTTCTTAAACTGTCAGACTATTTGCTCACGCGGTTGTTCACAAAGTGGTGAACCTCACCCCATCCTTGCTTGTGAACGACTGAGCCTTTCGGGGATGCTCCTTTTATTCCCAATCATGACACTCACCTGTTTCCAATAAATCTGTTCACCCGTGGAATGTTCCAGACAGGTGTTCTTTGAGTATTTCTCAACTTTCTCAGTATTTTGTTGACCCTGTCCCAGCTTTTTAGGAACGTGTTGCAGGCATCAAATTCAAAATGAGTGACTATTTGCAAAAAACAATAACGTTTATCAGTTTGAACAATAAATATCTTGTCTTTGACGTCTATTCATTTGAATGTAGGTTAAACAGGATTTGCAAATCATTGTATTCTGTTTTTATTTACGTTTTACACAACATCCAAACTTCACTGTAATTGGGGTTGTATCTGAAAACTTCATCTGTAAAGATAGAAGTGTGTTTTATGAAGTAAAAAAATAACACATTTATACTTTATATGAACTATTTTTTTTTCACAGCGGGCTCATCGGTATCTTGTAAGCAAAGGAAAGTCCAACTCTAACCTGAGGCTCTTTAAGAGTCAGCTGCACTTGATCTGGTTCCAGCTCTACCACAGACAGAGAAGCACAGGGTGAGACACCATCCTAAAATCTTTGTCTAATTTTTTCATCAGATCAGTAAGTGAACAGACCAATAAGTGCTATTTTCATCATTGTTATGAAGTTATGACGTGTTTTTTTTTTTGTTTTTTTTTTGACATTTTTAAATTCAACCCTCTCCAGCCTGGACTCCAGTGGATTTGAGCATGTTTTTGTTGGAGAGACAAAATCTGAAACAGAAATCGTTGGATTTCACAACTGGGTCCAGTTCTACATGCAAGAAAAAAACAACAACTTGGACTACAAGGGATACAAGGCCCGGGATCACGACTTAGTATGTAGAACGCATAAAAAGATTCATCCTGTGACTTGTGCCTGACTGAATCATGACTGGCGTGTTTCTGTCCGCAGCCTGATCAGGACGACCACGTCCTGAACCTCCAGTTCAGCTGGCACGGTTTGGTGAAGCCCGTTGGCAGCGCCTTCATTGGGACCAGCCCCGAGTTTGAGATGGCAGTCTTCACCATCGTCTTCCTCATGAACACTGAGAGGAGCACCACAGTGCTGGTCAACATCGACCAGTGTCAGATGGAGCTGGTGGTCATCAGACACGGGCGCTCTCTTGGGACGGCTTACCCCAAACTGCTCAGCAGCAACAGCCGCCATGTTCAGCAGCACTCACACTGAGGTTTAAGATCCTGTGATGCAAAGTCCTGATCCTGTTTCTCACAACACCCAGGACTCTGATGTAATACATGTGCAGAGGTTTGTTTAAACAGCTCCCAGGTGTGCACATCCCTGTTTTATAAAAGTTATAATAATACTTTTTTAAATAGCAATTTTTATGGAAATAATTATACTTTCAAAATCAAGTATTTGACGTAACTTTCACTGAACCATCGTAGAAAAATCATTTTTCTCAAAGTGGCAGCAATGAAATAATGATGTACTCTGTTTTATAAACCTGGGCTAAAAGTATCCTTATGTAGCCGAAGTCAGAGGTGTATTGTGGGGAATAAATTCTTTGCTTCATTACTCAGTCAACATATGAGCATTATTTTGGAGTTCTTAAAAGCACACATGCAAAGCAGCTCTTTGTTTCACTGTAATCTGAGTTCTTAGTTATTCAAAGAGAAGCTTTTTAAACTCTCCATGAGAAAATTAGAAGCTTCATGTCGTTCAGATCACTGAATGTTGGACATCAGGCCACTTGCCAAAACATTGGTTACAAAAAACTTTTGTAGTTTTTTTTTGTTTGAAGTTTTGTTGAATAAAACAGAGATCACAGCGAAAGCCTTCTTTTATACAGTGATCATGGATTTTCAGTGACACTTAGGCCTTTATAAAATGTGCATCACTTCATTTTAAAGCCAAGACTAGCTCCACGGGTGCTTATGATGCACTGATGCTTACGATAAGGACAGATCCAACCTGGTGGGTAGAGTCATAGGACTTTCTGGTCCGTAACACCTCCAAGACAAAGGAGCTGATTGTCAACTTTAAGGAGGGAAAAAATACAACATTCAGCTCCAGCTCATCAGTGGGGACTGTGAGGAGAGGGTCTCTGATTTCTGGTTCTCTGGAGAACCAACACCAAGGCAACAATCAAGAAAGCACAGCAGAGACTTCACTTCCTGAGACTCCACAGGAAGAACCACCTGCAACAAGAGCTGCTTGTCTCATTTGACCATCGTAGTACGTGTGTGATGTGGCAGCTGCACAGCAGCAGAAACACCCACCATACCCAGGACACCATGTTTGAACTGCTGCCCTCTACGAAAGATTCAGAACAATTAAAACAAGGACAAAGAGCTCAAAAACAGATTTAAGCCCAAAGAAACAACTGCACTTAATCCAAAATAATATTTAACTTGGATCCAGAAGTGGAAAAAGTTGGCAAAACAATTAAGATCTATTCTATTCTATTCTATTCTATTCTATTCTATTCTATTCTATTCTATTCTAGAGCCTGACTCACCGCAGGTGTATGAAGCTTTATATTTTCTCTTACACATCTAGACCCGATCTTAAACAAATAAAACTTTTTTTTTCCGGTAGCAGAACCATAGAGCAGACTGCAATCGTCGCATCTGCCCGCCCGGAGGTTTTAGAGCGACACACACGATAGACGCATGTCGGCTTGACTTCCTGTGAAACATCTCTGATGATGTTTTGACCAAAGTTTCATGTTTTACCGTTGAACAGTTGAAACAATCATGGAGGTTCTTGGAGGAGAGTTTTGTGACATGACTCCTCAAGAGCTGGCGGCTCCTGTCAACACCGTGACGGTGAGTTTGTTGGAAGAAATGAAGGGAAGCGTCACACCACGAGTAGTGACAGACTAGCATGGAGGCTAACAGCAGAGCCAAATATCACATGAAGTGTGGAGGAAAGAGTCTAATTCACAGACACTGTGCTGTTGTTATTTCACACTTTGTCGAGGGAACCTTAGTAATTGTGTTTTGGTTTATTTTTTTCCTCTCTCTACAGGAAAAATGGAAACTGTTGCCGGCTTTTCTGAAGGTAACAAACAAACCTTCACACACACTTTTGTAAATTACTGAAGTTTATACTTCACACTGCCCACATATAATTTTCTTAATTACGTATAGGTATAGTTTTAGTTTAGTAAATACCAAATTAAAACTAATATCAAATTAAGAAACTTTTGACCACTAAAGAAATCCAGTTTTCTTTGATGCATGAAATTAAACATTGAAAACATCTCTGTAACATGTAAATCGTACTTAAATCTTATCTCCTTCACAAATTGGCAATGACAGCTCATTGATAAACCTCACTGGTTAAACATTAAATTGATTATCAAATCTACTCTTTATTAGTTATATTTTATGAGTTATGTTTTAAGAAAAATTAGCAAACTTTCTTTATTTCGGCTTATAAACTGTAAATACTTTCTGTGTTCTTTATACCTCTTGATAGTAAACTTAATAATTTGAGTCGTGGTACTCATGAAATAATAAAGAATAACATCATATTTAAAAAAAAAACAAAAACCCTCAGTATGACATTGTTATTTTTAAACTTATCAAATAACTTTTTAAGTAACTGAATAGTTAGTAGAGCTAATATAGAAAAGTGACCTCTGAGAAGATGCAACTTGGAGTCCAAATTATAATTTTCACTGCTTATTCTGGTGCCAGAAGAAATATTTGATCAGTCAACTATATGTATCTTAGAAGTCATCTGTTCTTCCTTTGTTATGAATATTTATGAGTATTTGTTATGAGTATTTATTTCAGTGCATATGTATCAGAACTTCTTTGTGATTTTTCATTGATTCCAGGTGAAAGGACTGGTGAAACAGCACATCGACTCATTCAACTATTTCATCAATGTGGAGGTAAAGCACAACATCAGAAATCATCCTGATGCCACATGTGTTTCAGACGTGTCTGTATGTCAGTATTTTTGTTTTTTCAGATCAAGAAAATAATGAAAGCAAATGAGAAGATCACAAGTGATGCGGATCCGATGTGGTACCTGAAGTAAGTCGTACGAACTGGAAAGCTTTTGCATTCATCGCATACTAGTTCTCTCTAACAGTGTGTATTGAAAAAGCTTCAAGATTCAGTTTTGAGTTTAAATGTTTTATTTTCAGATACCTCAATATCTATGTAGGCATGCCTGATGTTGAAGAAAGCTTCAACGTAACCAGACCAGTGTCCCCTCATGAGGTGAGCTTCATTTTAGAGTAGCATCATAAAGTTTGAGATATTTTTTTCCTTTAAAGTTACCATTTTTATTTTTAAGTTTTGGAAAATAAACAACCAAATTTTGATCGATGAGGAAGAGAAATAACAAATATATGCTGATTCCAGCTCCACCTTTAGTGTTTTATAACCTGAAAAATTCATGTTTTTAATTTTGGACAGTTGAGCTCATGAAATAAAGCGCTGTGACTTTTGTTTTGAAAATCTTACAAGAGCTCGTTGTTCGTGATATTTCTCTCTAAAAAAGAGTCACTCTGTCATGAAGATACAGCTCAAACCTCCTGTTATTTCCACAGTGCCGTCTGAGAGACATGACCTACTCAGCACCCATCACAGTGGACATAGAGTACACTCGTGGCAGTCAGAGAATCATCCGCAATGCTCTGCCCATTGGGAGGTATCCTGATTTTTCTTTTTGTGTCCTGCCCAGTGAACTCAACGTTCTGGATTAATTATCAAAACATGCATTAAACGTGTCATTTATTGGGCTTGTATGTTGTTTGTTTTCTTTTGTTTATTTTCTTAGGATGCCGATCATGCTGCGGAGCTCTAACTGTGTCCTCACAGGGAAGACGCCAATGGAGTTTTCAAAACTTAACGAATGTCCTTTGGATCCAGGTACGCGAAAGATGCAACAGAAAAATCATCATGTCAAGCTAGAAACAAATATTTTCTTATTTTTTTTGTCTCTTATTGTAGGAGGTTATTTTATTGTGAAGGGTCAGGAGAAAGTCATTTTGATCCAAGAGCAGCTTTCCAAGAATCGAATCATCGTGGAACAGGACAGGAAGGGAGCAGTTGGAGCCTCAGTCACAAGGTACTCTCACAGTTCAGTCAGTGCTGTTGCATAGTTTCTGCCCCCTGTAGATCTGATCAGAAATCTCTAAGGGCTGTGTCGTAAAAATCTGAGTTCATTCATGTTTGCACGAGGGATAGACCGATTATCAGCGCAGATTTTCAGCATTTATTTTGGAGCTGATGCAGTAGCGCCTCCTTGTCTGCAGTCATTCTGTCCCTACAAAACCAACCACTAATAATTGGTATCGGCCCTGAAAAAGACATATCGGCGTATCTCTGCTGTGCATTTAACACAGAAAAAAAACAACTGTGTAAAATAAAAGTAGTCCAAATGTTTATATTTAAAACAAACTTTGCATCAAACCTTTTGATATAAAACAACCTGCCTTGTTGTCATTAAAAACTGTTTATACTGTTTATTGTAGTATTTAAGGTAGTCTTTATTTAGTTTAGTTCAGTTTAGTTAAGTTATTGTAATTTTATTACCCTGTTGCACCGTGGGTCCGAGAGGACTGAAATTTCATTTATGCTGTATGTCGAGCATGTGTAGCATATTTGACAATAAAGTTGACTTTTACTTGACTTTGACTTTTTAAAAATATCAGATTAGTGAACTATTTTCTGTTGTTTCAGGAAGCTGTTTACTTCACCTGCTCTGTTCTTTTTTTTTTTTTTTTTAATCCAGTTCCACTCACGAGAAGAAAAGCAGAACTAACATGATTGTCAAACAAGGAAGATTCTACCTGAGGCACAACACACTTTCAGAGGACGCTCCTATTGCCATCATCTTCAAGGTAAATGTTGTTGATAGTGCAGTGCAGTTATATGTTGATGCCAGTAGAGGGCGCTATAAGACAGCTAGATCAAAGTGGATAATGATGCTTTTGTTAAAGTTTACTCAGAGGTGTAAAAACAGATTGTTTCCACTGAGTGCTTCTTATTTTTAACCTTTCTTTATGTTCACTCAGCTTTGATGGTCATGAGTTGTCTGTATTGGATGAATTTTTGTGTTATGGGCAGGTGTTTTTTTTTTCTTGTAGGTAAGATGGGTTTGTGAAGAGGAGTAGTTTCAGTTGCTCTTCATCAGGATCATTTGTTGCTCTCTGCTCTGAAGGAAAATGTCAGTCAGCCAGCTGGCATCATTAACTTCTTCCCCTCTGAGGACATGTCTCTTCAAACATGTCAGTCAATATCCACAGGCCAGAGTTTGTCTGCTCGCTGTGTTTACTGTGCACTTTTATATCCTGGATGACTTCTTCCCGTGTTTGGCAGCAGCTGCATAGAAAAAAAACCAGCAGACCCAAATTGGGACACACATTTCAGTTCCCACAGCTTCACATTTCCATAAGCAAATGTCAGACAACCTTATGACTCCCAGTTCACCCTTTCCCTCCTTATACACACACCTCTCGTCCCCATGCCCCCTGGCTCACATCTTGTTTGAGTTACATGTAGTAAGACATCACATCTTTAAGGCTTTTATGGGTTAATAGATAAATTAAAAAATGTTGATTATTTTTGTTTGCTATCAGGCCACATCTCACACTCTGTGCTTGTCGTCCACACAGGGTATGGGCGTCGAGAGTGACCAGGAGATTGTGCAGATGATTGGAACGGAGGAGCACGTCATGGCCAGCTTTGCCCCAAGCCTGGAGGAGTGTCAGAAGGCCCAGATCTTCACACAGACTCAGGTACCTCAGGGGTGAATGTGCAGCAGAGCTCTGGGATGTGGTTTTAAATATGAATTTCATTTTAAATGTTAACCATAAAGACACGACAGGGGTCCGATTTCTGATTTGATTGGTGACATCATTTTCATGGTTATCACTGTTTTATTATATCGTTGTTTTAGCAACGTGTGTATAGCTGGTTGATAGACAAATAGCTCCTGTCTCCAGCTCACGCCTGCAGGTCTTAGTGACACTGAACAACCTTCTACACAGTCTCCATTAACGCCGTGCTCCAATCCGACTCCCGGCCTCGCCCAGCATTAGGCCTGGGTAATAAGCGGAAAATTTACCGATACCCAAATTAACGACAATAACCGACGTCATTTTGCCCATATTGGTATATTTGGTGTGTGAAACAAAAGAACAAAAAAGAAAAGGAAAGTTGGTTTTGGTCATGTGTAGCTAGGCTATGTATCCGTGTCCCTTTAAGGGGACTATGTCAGAGACGTGACTCCATAGCATCCAGTCTGTAACAGAAAGGGAAAGAGAGGTGAGGAGTTCCATATTTAGAATTTGTTTATAGGAGATTGTATTTTTAATATTTTGAGTTTGCAGGAAATTTAAGGGTGTTTCAAAACCTGAAAGTCTGGACCTTAGTGCGGACCAAAGGTTGTGTTTTTGTTACATTGTATACATTTGGTTCGGTCTGTCATGGTTTCACTCTATCATTATTGCAAACGGACTAACAGAACTTACAGGACGAACCTACGTGATACCGTCATCGACTGCGTACTTTACGTGTCTCAGTAGTTTACATTCATTGGTCATTTGGCCGGCGGCCGTCTGACGTCAACATGTTGAGCGGGAATTTAATTTTGTCAACAGTGAATGAAATCGCCAAACCAGCTTTCATATTATTGATGTTTTTATACCACCAACAGAGACTACTTGAAGAATTGTACATAATGCTGATCCGAGGTCGTCTTATGAGTAATATAATTAGATGACAACTTTATCGTCGTCGGAGAAAGTGTGTAATCCTGTGATTGGTATGAAGGTCCGAACCTTTCATAATAATGCTTTCACACTGGGCATGCACCAGACCGTGGTCCCGTTTGGTCCAGACCGAGACCACCGCTTTTTAATGGATCAAGGTCCGACTGTTTGGTTCGACGTTGGTGTGAAAGCGACTGAAGTTACTTTATACTTTTAGGTGTATTCAGTCGTTCTTATTTCAAGTAATCTGTGCTCATCAGCTTTCAATAAATCTTTACCAAAAGCACTTCATCTGTATTCTTTATATTTATTTTCAGACAGTGTAGTTTTACAGTCCTTTAAGTGGACTTTTAGTGGACTTCACCCAGTCTGGTTGGTTTAGCTCGGTGGTGGCAGTCGTTCTTGACTTTATCCCCACTAGCTCATGACGACTGGAGCAAAGCACTTTTCATGATTTTTGTGTGAAAATATGGAGAAATGGTGTTCAAAGTCACTTAACTTTTAATTCCAATAACTGGAACTTGAATGATAACATGACAACATTTTGTTAGAAAGGATTGTGTAGAGTTTAAAAACACCAACAGTAACTTTCAGCCAGCCTTGACGTGCTCTGTATTTCCATCTGAAGAGCTTGATCAGACGCAGAAACACGCGGCGGCCTGCTGACAGAGGGAGTTCTCTTTGTGATCATGTGACTAAGATTTTGTCTCTCCAGTCAGTTAAGTAATGATTTTCATGTGTTGTTGAAGAGGCCGCCTGTTTTCTTTGACATCTACAGATGAATGCAATCGGCCAATTTGTTTTTCATAAAGATTATGTTGTTAGAGGAACCGCTGATGCATTGATGAGCCCACATTTGTTTCCTAGCAACCGACCACCGCAGCTCTCATGTTCGTCTGTCCGCCGGCCTCCGTGATGTCTTTTCATGGTATTCATTGGGTCGTTGTATTGTGCACAATGAGGCCTAAATCTATATAATCAAAGGCAGATAAGGCTTAAGAAACATTGTTAACAGATTATGATAATTAATCTGTATAAACCAGATTTAACTGTCATCTTTTTTATTTGTATTTTCTGAGCGTTAAAGATTCATAATTTGATCAACACGTTTTATTTTTAATATCTATATTGATCTGTTCCATATTTATTTTATTTGATTCATTTTTTAACAGTTTGCATCAGTGATGATCGTTTATTTTTATTTTAAATTGATCTTTCATAACATACCTGACAGGGTGGGTGGGCTCAAGCCTCATTAACCTTTGACCTCTCCCATTGTGGTGGGGTGCAGATGCAGGCAGACTCAGGTGTGCTTTTGTGTGTGTGTGTGTTTGTTGGAAAGAAAGAGAGAAATATTGTCTTCTTTATAAAAATCCCACATTGTTTAAACTGTTTTACAAAAAAAAAAAAAATTCTAGCAAACTTTTCAACCTCATAACTTTAAAATATAAAATGTGTTTAATATAAAAAATCTTACTTCTTGTTTTCTTGCAGGTTTGGAGTTTAGTTTTACGTTAGATGAGCAGGACATAAGGATTCACTAATGTTGAATGTTAGCCTACGGATACAACTCAGACCAACAGGCTTCAAGAGGCGCTAAAATAGCCGGCTACTGAACTACAACACAAACTGACAAAGTTTGCTTTTTGTCCTGTTTCAAACAAAGCACTGCTATAAACACTATGGTACTTGCTTTCAATGGTTGTTCCCAGTTTGTCCATAAGTTTTATTTGTTTATTTATTTATTTCGGTCACGTCAGCACACTTATACGACATCACACATTGTCAATAGTTGATCAAATTGTACATGTCCGAAAGGGAAGATGGGAGAAGCAGAGCTTATCTAGTCCCGTCCCCATTTTCTCAATATTTAGTCTCCTCTTTTCCACATATCATCAGATTATTATAAATTTGTATTCCATTTACAGAAGTGTGACATAATTCTTGACTGTCTTTTAGTGTCCGTATTTGACCTTTTATGACCAGTCCTTTGTTCCACATAAGGCATGCGTACCCATCAGGGCATTTAGGTTCTCCCGGGCCAGCTTGACTGGTTGAGAAAACCTCATCGATTGCATTGAGAGCCCAACTTAGTGGATCCATTTTGAGACTGTCTGTCCCTCTGCAGTTAGTTGAATATATACTGCTATCTTGACTTACACCATCACTTCATTCACTATCATTGTTTAGGTACTTTTCGTCTTTTAAGTTCTGTATCTGTTGCTAATAAATAATCCATCAGTAGATAAATCTAGAACTCAGCCCTCTGACCTCTGCTGTTTCAGGCTCTGAGGTACCTCGGGAACAAAGTGCGGAGACAGCGCATGTGGGGAGGTCCAAAGAAGACCAAGATGGAGGAGGCCAGAGAACTTTTGGCGTCACTCATCCTCACACACGTGCCTGTACGTCCACAGACAGACGAACGGGGATCAGGGTCAGTGTTTGGTTACAAAAACCAAGAGGTGGAACCATTTTTTCTTTCTGTTTGTAGGTGAAGGAGTTTAACTTTCGAGCAAAGTGCATTTACCTGGCTGTGATGGTGCGGAGAGTAATTCTGGCTCAAGGGGACAATAAAGTGGATGACAGAGATTACTATGGCAACAAACGTCTTGAATTGGCTGGACAGGTAAGCTCAAGGCATGTTCACCTTTACACCATCATAAAATCACTGTTCAGTCAGTCTCTGTCATGTTAAATCAACACACTGGTTTATAATTTGTTAACAGGAAGCAGTCAGTGACTTTTTTTTTTTGTTCTTTTCATTCATGTTTTTGTAGTGAAAGATGTTTACTGCATTTTCTTCACTTCTGAAAACAAAACATGCTCGATGCGGGTTAATAACACGTGTATAGAAAAGTACAAATACAGCTCATGAGCTTCAGAGCCAGTTGATCACAGCCCTGAACCAGAGCCCAGCGTCTGCTCCGGTCCTGATCTCTCACCTGCATCTTTGTTCCTGCCTCGTTCTTTTAATAAGACTCTCATTATTTTCTCTCAGCTTTGTTTTTTCCCTGTTTTGTTTTCACCCCCTCCTCCCCCCCTTGTATTTCTGCCTGGCTTTGTCAGGAGAGAGATATGAGGTGGCACCAAAATCCAGAAGCTGTGAAAGCATGGGGATTTTTCAGCAGCGCGACAATAGAATTACTGCCTTGACTGGAGCGATTGAGCTAATCCGCAGGCCCGGCTCTGATAATGTAATTACTGCTGTCTTAAGGCCTTTAATTTCCCCCCCCAACCTGCTCTGTATAAGGAGCAGGAGGCAGGAGGAGGGGGGCACAGAGCCTTCTTTCAATAGGGGGCTTACACACTAACAACGCTCACAATCTCCTCGCTCTCCAATTATGGTTCCCTGACATTCAACTAATTGGCCTGGCTGCACAACGGAAGCTTAATTTCTTTATTAATTTCAAGCAGCGCTGCCTGTTTGTTTTGATGTATGCTAATGACAGGCTGGGTGAGGAGGTTGAGGGGAGCTGTGGGAGAGACCGCCTCCCGTAGGCCTCATGGAGGAGGACAGGGACCTGGGTCCGAGGCCAGGTCAGGCTCGTCAGCGAGCTGCTACACCTGGTTATGGAAGCCGACTTCAAAACATACCTCGGCTCTAATTAGAGGCAGGATCAAATGTAAGGTAGCAGGGCTCCAGAGTGCGACTAAGACTTTTTCTAGGTCGCACTGGTGCACCCGACGCTGCCCGGATGAAAACAGAAATATCTTTCACAAGCCCATCATCTCTCTGTTCTCCTGTGACTGAACTCACACTATAGCAGGAGCATAATGAAGTAATGAAGGCATGTTGTTCTGTCTCTATGTGGTGGTGTGTTTACAATTCTCAGCTCTCTGCATCGCACACGGCAGAGTTCGGACCCTGAAGAAAGTCAATTCAGCTCTTACTATGATTATTTACTAGTGTTTACAGATACGTGTTATTGTGTAACTCAGTGTTTTATATGTTTTATAATGATCCACGTCACAAATATTTAAAAATATCCCATGGGTCATTGAGAAAGCTTTAGTTTTCATCCCTATCTCCAGGTTTATATCCATATATAACGTCAGCACAAGCAGAAGTGTCCTCCACCACTCTGTGTGGTTTATATTCACTTTAAACTTCATCCTGATCAGTTTGTAGGGACTGTTATGATGATCGGTGAATGAGCTGTGAATTGTAGCAGAAGTTGTAGTTTGTCCTTCTTTCCTCTCATTCTTAAG
Source organism: Labroides dimidiatus (assembly GCA_030710495.1). NCBI lineage: Eukaryota > Metazoa > Chordata > Actinopteri > Labriformes > Labridae > Labroides > Labroides dimidiatus. The sequence goes on along the minus strand of CM061147.1, from coordinate 28,128,031 downwards.
GAGTTTTCGTTCACCTTTTGTCGAACAAACCTGAAAGCCTGTTAGCTCTCGTAACACACTGTTACCATGTGCCTCTGTGCAGGGGCGTGTCCAGACTTTCAGACTGGGGTGGCATAATGAGAGCAGTGACATAGATACGACTACTGAGTAACTATGATTGTATAGCTTTTATATTTTAGGGTAAAAATGTATTATACAAAAATGTGCATCAGCCAGTCTAATAAACTGTAAGAAGTTTTTAAGCCCAGATAAAAAGATAAACCTTTAAATTAAACCAAAAGCAGGCAATGTTTTTTTTTTTTTTTTCCTCATGTTTTAGTTTGAAATTGTTGATTTCAGCTCAGTGAAGCACTTTAAACACTGTATTTTTTTTATTTTCCTATAAAATTTTGCTCCAACTAAAGATAAGCATTCCTCTGCACCTTATTCTTGTTTAAAAATCCTTCATGTTGTATGAAAGTTATGGAGAGTGATTAAAAAAAGTGACCTCATGGCGTTAAAGGTGACACAATGAAAAATTTGGGTGCACCTAAATTTTATGCTGGTGCACCATAATTTTTTTTTTTTTTTAAAGTTGGGCGCACCAGAGCAACCGATGCAAAAAGTCAGACTGTGTGAAAATAACTGACGACTGTCTGAAATGATGCTTCTGACGTCCAGTTTGGATACAAAAAAAAAAAAACAGGATAAAAATCAAACTTCTGTCTTTCTCTCTTAGCTCCTGTCTCTGCTGTTTGAAGATCTGTTCAAGAAGTTTAACTCTGAACTGAAGAAGATAGCCGACCAGATCATCCCAAAGCAGAGGGCGGCTCAGTTTGATGTCGTGAAGCACATGCGTCAGGATCAGATCACTAATGGCATGGTCAACGCCATATCTACAGTAAGTGAGAAAAGGCTCTTTTACATCTGTAGATGTGATGTTTTTAGATGATTTCAGCCCTGAAATTTTGCACCTCGATATCACAACAGAGGAGAAGAAGTGTTTTGATTGGTTACAAAACAGTTAAACCCTGGTTAACATGAACTATCTCATCATCTTGTCCACTCTCGACTTTCTGTGCTCACACAAAGTTAATTTACTGAGTGAGTGTCTGTCAGGCAAACGTCACTGACAGATACGACACTTAGCTTAACATATGCTCTCCCTCCAGATGATTTCAGCGCTTATTAAAAAAGCTGAGCATGTAAAAGCACCCAGGTCAGAGGTTGTAGATAACGATTAGAGCTCATGACTGTAAACACCAAAACTACCAAAAGAAAGAGTAGACTCTCTTCTTTCAACAGTAAAAGACATTTGTTTCCATCTTTTTTCTCTTCTATAGAAATCAGCAGTGGAACATAGGCTGGTTTAACCAAGAACACCTGTTTTTGACCAAACAATGGAGAAAACAAGCTCTTTAAGTTAGCATTCGTCTCCAACGCTCTATCCTTTAATCATCTCCTCTCCGTCATCTTTTCTCATGATCGGGACACTCTCTCTATCTCTCTCACTCTCTCCAAACTACCGCGACACATACTCTGTTTGAGTGTGAGCTGCCTGAACTTTTCCGACTCGCAACTTCTCACCATCATTTCTCATCATCTTCCAAAGAGAGCACCGCTGCCACCAACAGTTGTTTACAAGCCTGA